>APFE030476421.1:0-13266 GCA_000404065.3 Pinus taeda | reverse complement strand
GGTAGCAACGTAGCTGGCACAAAGAAGAGTCAACAACATTGTAGATACTTCAGTGGTGACAAATGCATCATACTCGCCACAGTTGGTTCAGTATTTTGGATGGTTTTCCGTTGCAATTGTTGCAGTTGGAACAACAACAGTTGGAGAAGGTTGCAATGAAGATGTAGTGTTGGTAGCAGTTAAACAGGGCCAACAACAACACAGATGCAACACTCAGAGTTGTGCAGTATTTGATGGGCAACATAGCCAAACATCAGCATCACAACAAGCGATGGTTCATAGATAGAGTGATGCTTCCATGGGTTACAGAACTAGAGAACATTCCTTGCCAAGATGGAGTGTTGATTTCTGTAGCATTAGATGTGATCTAGCCTCAAGATTTTGCAGAGAGGCTAAGACACATGCATTCTCCAAGACCCTGAAATCGTTTGGGAAAATTCCACCTAGAGATGGTTTAATTAAAATAATTAATCATTTTTAATGTATTCATAAGTCTAAACTTAGGAAATGTGATTAATTAAAGGGTATTAATTAAATTTGGTGTGAATCTTCTAGATAAAGACGAAGATCAACTCCCAGTTAATATTAGCCTTTGATTATGTTTTAATCTTGGGTGTTGGTGCTCCAACGAGAGACTATAAGAAGGAGCTTGATGGGAACTTGGAGAACACACTGAGATAGTGAGATCTAGAGATCGAATTCTCAAGAGTAGCAGCACTGAGTTGCTGGAGAGAGAACGAGTGATCTTTTTGCAGAGAGAGGAAGAGATAGTAGACCGTAGGGGATTTTTCAAGTCTCGGTGAGTGTAAGGTAGAGAAGGCAAAAAGAGGTCTAGATAGGCAGTGCAGTGCTTCAAAGGGAGTCCACAATTTTGCTGAGGAGCAGTCGAGATCTAGTGCCAGAAGTCGGGGTGAGAGTCCAGAAGGCCAGGGAGTCGAGTTTCCAGAGGTAAAATATCAAGAGGAGGAGGTGACGCAGTCTCTTGAGCTGTGATGCAGTGACTACATGAGCCCACATGGAGACTAAATAGAGATAGTGTAGGGAAGCTCATCTACAACCTCGATCAATGTTGGATCTCCAATGATAGTCTGAGATATATTCTCACTACCTATTTGCTAATTTATTCTTTGTATCAGATAACCAGTTTGGGCATCCAATGATTGGTACTCATATTACTACTGCATAATAATCAAAACCTTAGTTGTTGCACCAGTTTTCCCACTTTGGGTTTTTCCAGAGACATTTGTCCAAAAACAATGGTATAATTGTGTGTGTTTATTTCTATCCTGCGCAATATTTTGTTTTCGCAGTATTTTATGTTGTGAAGGTTGCAATAGATTTTATTTCGATGTTTAATCTGCAATACTATAAATAACTTGATTCATAAATTAATAAGTAGGAGAAATTTAATTAGTTGTTGCAGTAGGGATTCAGGTTTCTGGATTTTCACACTCCTGCTCCTTCTGAAGGCTTCTTATTAGACTTCTTATGCAGACATTTTGTTGCATAGTGTCTGTATTCGTGGTAGTGGAAACATTTTATCTTTCTCAAGTATTTCTTCTTATCATTATTTTTTTTGTATTCAGGTTTTCTTTGTGTCTTCTTTCTTTTCCCTTCTGCCCCTTCCTAACCAAAGAAAAATTCTCTTCATCCTCTCCTCTGGATGATGTTCCATCTCTGGTATTTCTCTGGATCTCTTCTTGAACCAAATCGGACCATAACCTTTCGAAATTTAGTAAATTTTCCCTTCCATTCACAGAGTCCTGGTAGTTGTGCCAAGATTTTAGAAGGCCTAGAAGAACTTGCTCACTAGCTCATCTTTTCCTACATTCACCCCAACCCTTCCAAGCTCATCTTAAACTTGTGTAAAGTTTGAGAGATACTACAAAATAATGTCATTTTTCTACATCTTATTGTTTCGAAGTTTGTCTTTTAGGGCCAATTTTCTATGGTCATTGCTATTTTAGAATAGCTCAGTTGGTGCCTTCCACATAGCATATGGAGTTTCTTTTCCATGGATATTTGAGACCACATGGTCTCTCACACCTTATAGAAGAATTCTCATGGCCTTTGCAACATCTTTCTTCCACTGGATTAACTATTGTGCATCTAATTATGGGGTTTTTGCAATGTCATTTTTAACATATTCTAACACACCATTATCATCAAGCACCACTTCCATTAAAACCTTCCAAACTATGAAATTCGATATACCCTCTAGGGCATACTCCAATCTCAAACCATTGAAATAAATTCTCCCGATCCTGAAGAAAAACTACTACACTGAAGCTACAAATTTGAAATTCCTAGGGACAAATTTGAAATACTAGTTCTAATGTCATTTCAAGGCTCCGATACCATGTAGAAATTTGATAGAAATTGTAACTGCACAAGATTTCGAAATGAAAAGCAACAGACACAATTCTACTCTACTAATCTACATAATGGAAATCACAATTTAGAACAACATGCATAGACATGCAATAAGAATAACCACAAGTACACGGTGATTTCTAGGGGAACCCAACTAGGAAGAACCCCTTAAGCCTCTTTGCATTAATTATTTGAATAGAGAAACTATTACAATTGCTTGCTCCAGCTTTGAGCACAACCTGCAAAAGAATAATTGTTCTCTCTACTGAATGAGAAACTTTGGCCCACACTTAGCGAATTATCTACTCATCTAGCCTCCCATTTATTTGTGCAATCCTTAAGGAAAAAATTAGCTCCTAAAATATAAGAATTTCCTCATATTTCCTTGTGCAATTCCCATGGATTGATCTCCTGACTTCATGCAACAATTGTACACTCAAAACTAGTATACAACTCATGTTACACTGCCTTGTCATCTCCACTTCAGATGAGGAATTCAAATTCCATGCATGCATTAGCTATTTTGCATTGATTGATTAGTTAACTAACAAATATTTGAGTTACACTGTTGTCACAGTGCACAACTAACCTTCAACTGACTCTATCAATAGTTAGAGGTCAGTTAACTAAATATAACTAAAAATAACTTAACTAGATTACTAAATTTTAGCAATCAACAAATGCATAACTAAACTACAAGTCCCTAACTCAAATTTACTATGCTAACTAATTATTAAAAAATATTTAAGATATAAATTAATTTAAATTTAAAATAAATTATTATTATTTTAAATAGAGATTCACCATGAACAACCATATTCATCATGTCAATCTCAAGCTCCTAATTTGCTTATTTATTAGTTATAGTTTTGTTTTTGTTGTTTAAGAGTATTTTGGAGTGTATTTTCTGTCAAATTTGTTAAAATTTTAAAATTTATTTTCACAAAATTCCTAAAGAAAAGCTTTAAAACCTAAAATAATTAGAAAAATTTTGTTTTTACCATTCAAAAAAAAAAAAAGGCATTTAATAAACAAAACATTGCAAATAAGAAAAAAAATTAAAATCTAAATTATAGGTTTTTTGGTGGGTTCAAAGTGTTTTTAGGTTGTTTTGAAGGGTTTTTTTTATGGTTTTCTAGGTTGGTTTTGTGGTTTTCTAAGTTGTTTTGAAGCGTTTTTTAATGTTTTTTTTTGTAGTTTTCATGGTTTTTATATTGTTGTTTGTTTTTTTTAAATTAATTTGTTTAATTTTGAAAAAATAAATAAATAAGAAAGACAAAAAAGATAGAATACCTACCTTTGTTTGACCCTTTGGGATGTTGGTGGGGTCATTAGCGAGATTGATTTGAATTCTCCATGCTTCAATTGCTCAATCGAGCTCCAATACTCTCGCTCGAGCTATCGTCGAGCTCTCAAATTACCCACAATCCGTGCAAATGGCGTGCATAGACCGCAAGTGGGGAATTTAATTAAAAAAATAGCTCGATCGATCCATTAAGTTCGATCAAGGGTTTTATTCTAACCCTCGATCGAGCTACTTTTTTAGCACCCAAGGAGCTTGATCAAGCGCTTAAATGGCTTGATCGAGCCATCATTTTTCCACCCAAACACACCCTCTCTTGCCAAAAAGTGTAACCTAACTCCATGCTTTCACCCTCTTATGCTTTTAAATATTCAATTTGTACTTTGCCTTTATGCTTTTAAAGATCTAAGTTGTACTAACAAACTATGCTTTCTTCTTGTGATTTAAAGAAATATAGTTAATTTAATTTCCACATGGTTAGAGTATGCAAAATACAAAATCTAGGAAGAATGCAAAAGTCTTTCTTCTTGCGATTTAAAGAAATATAGTTAATTTAATTTCCACAGGGTTAGAGTATGCAAAATACAAAATCTAGGAAGAATACAAAAGTGTTTGTTGAATTTGGATGGGAAGGATAACAATCATTGATCCCAACCACCCAAAATAAACCTAGTTATTATATTAAAATAATAAAGTGTGTGTGTGTGTATATATATGGTGGGGTAAAAGAATCTTTTTATTAATCAAAAAAATAACATATAGCTCGAATTTCCAAAAGAGGACTAAAATCTAAGAGATACTTGAAACTAACAAGATGCCTACCAAGAACAACAATTAGAAAATGACTACGATAATTAGAACAACTAGATCTCAAGTGGGGAATGCCTCTAACATTTACATGGCTTTCCCCAAGTTAACTAATTGTTCATTGTCTTCTTGGATATGTGCCTTATTGCTCTTACGACCTCATTTTTTGGCTTATTTTACTTGCCTAGAGACCACCTTGAAATCCATCGTTTGAATCACAAGATTGGATTGTGAGGAACTCGAGATCAATTGCTTGATTTGAAGATAGGTTTTACACAAAATCCTAGCCTCATGAGTTGGCTTGTCATTCACATATTTTCTATGCCATTCTTTCGCAAGGGAAATCAGTCGTGGGTCATCAAAATATGTATCTTCTAGTAGGATTCATGCTTCATTTTTCGAAGGGGAACTAATATTTTCCTATGGTAATGGATTTTGTTGGTTCTCTTCAAAAGACTTTTGCATGACCTATGTAGGATTATGGGATTTTACTTCTCCTAATTGCATGTTTGATTGAATGTTGAATTTCTCTAGAGACTCCCTTTGAGAGGAGAGATACTCAAACCTATTTTCATATTTAGGGATCTGGTCAGGATTTGAGGTACCCAGGCTCAAATTTTTGCTTCTTTAGGGGTTTTTTCCTGAATCAATTGGATCTTTATTGAGAATGTTATTTTTTAAACTATTCCTTATTATTCATCGAGAAGTGCCTAATAGGATTCCCGTATTCATGACAATGTTTGCATCTAAAGGAGACTTGTTCATAATTGATAGATTGCTTCTAAACACTATCCTAATAGTAAATATCTATTGAGGCTGGAATACGCTAGGAGATATTCATGTAAACATAGTTATGTGAATATGAAGTGTATTTCCCTCTCTTGGTAGTCTCCAATACGTTAATAAGGTTGCCAATGGCATTGCCGATTCCTTCAAGGATTTCCAGTCCTCCAAGTATTCCTTGGGGAGAGAAAAGAGACGAACCCACACCAGGGCTACAAGAAAATCCTCCTTCTCCAAATTGTATTGCTCCTTCTAGAATCGCATGAAGAGTCTTGCATTGTTGAAAAAATATGACCCTCTTTCAAAAACCCTCGATTTGTCTTCTAAGTTAGAGAAAATGGCTGTAAAAAAACCCTTGGCTCCTAACTCCAATTCTATTTGACCCAAGGTGTTCCATTTATCTTAATCCACCCAATCAAAGTCTTTTTAGATGGTCACATTCCAATACATTTACAGATTAGAGCATGATCTTGCATATTTTAGATATATTTTCTAATCTTGTTAGATTTAACCTCATATTTTGAACCCTCCACTGCTTTTGGTAGGCAATGCCCTGGATTTCTAGCTTGCCACGATGCACCCATTAGAGGGTTTGCTGCAAAACTAGAAACTCCACTATATTTAGATGCTCTATGAAAAAGATGTCGAAAATGAAGAGATTGGCGAGGAATATTAGTAGATCCAAACTCATTTTAAACTCCTGAAACAATCTGAAAAGGACAAAACCCTCTTTTACGATACTAAACATCTATACAAAAATACCTTTTAAAATTTGTAGAGCAAAGCTAAAACAACCAACACCAATTATACAATATAAACAATTAAATTATATATTATTTTTTTTACTTTTATTTAATAGTTTTTTATTTAAAAGAATTATTAAATTAAAATAATATTATTTTTTTACTTAAAATTTAATATTTATATTTTAAAAAATTTATTAAAAGGATTATTATAAAATATGAAATATTTAATAACTCTACCTCTCCACTTTGCATTAACAGAATCGTACTATGCTTTTAAATATCCAAGTTGTACTTCATCCTTGTGCTTTTAAATATTCAAGTTGTACCAAGCCATTGAACTTTAATTGATTTAATTTTCACTTGGTTCGAAGATGTAAAATACAAAAGCCAAATAGAACTAAAGAAAACAAAATCAAAATTTAACCTTCATAGTATTATTATAGTCATTATGAGGGTATGCCATCTCTACGTATTTTTGTGCCTGAAATAATGTGAACGATTTAATATTAAAGTTTTTAACAAACATGAGATGAGAACAAGTTCGCGTTGCACACGGCATACCTGCGGGAAATAGCTTGTATATTAACTTGGATTGAAAAATAGTTTGTATATTAACTTGGATTGAAATAATAAGCGATGCCGGAAATAGCTTGTATATTAACTTGGATTGAAAAATAGCTTGTATATTAACTTGGATTGAAATAATAAGCGAAGTCGATTGACCAAGTTCAAAAGAAGCATAGGACACATGACTAACAAAGTATTAGTTTCTAGTTTGACCATACATTGCTAGTCTTCTGCTCGGCTGCTTCTTAGACTGGAACTTCATTAGTCCAGTCAATAAATCCAAAGATCCTACACTTGTGGAAAGCTCAGCACCTGCACCATTTGCAGAGCAAGATGGAGGGCCAACTAATAGCGTAAAAACAAATCACAGAAGAGGCAAGACTGCAATGGTAGCTCTCCAAATCTTGTAGAACAACACGAGGTAAACGGTCAGGCTATGGAAAAGGCTATGGAAAAGCAGAATTTGCTGGCAGAATGTTGCTCAATAGGTGATACATTATCTCATATACAAATCTAGTTTATCATAGTAAAACTAGAAACATGTGGATATTAAGTACTATTTTGTAAGAGATTGAGGTGAACTAGATTTTTTTAAATTCTATATTCATGAAAATTATGTAGAGTATAAACAAGAATATTATTAGAGAATCTATAATGGTGTTTAAGATATCTTGGCTTACATAAAGGGTGATTAAAAAACTTGAGAAATACATTAAGTAAATTGTTTTCAAAATAGAAATTGCTAAAATTCATGACAATAATTAAGACATGATTTTAAAAACCAACATTTAGTTCAAATAAATATTTGGTATTTTTCATAATAAATTAAAGACTATTAATTTTGAATACGAACACATAATTTTAAAAACCAAAATTTACTTCAAGTAAATATTTGGTATTTTGATCAATAAATTGGGAACTATTAATTTTGAGGGCTATTCCCCACACATAACTTTAAAAACCAAAATTTACTTCAAGTAAATATTTGGTATATTTTGCATAATGGGTTGAGGATTATTAATTTTGCGGGTTATTCCCAGGGTTTTCACGTTGAACCTTTTCATCATATGTAATGCGAGCCGTTGAGGTGGTCTCGTAATGATGTCCTGTTGAGGTGGTCTTGTAATGTTCTCTTGTGAAAGTTGCTATTAAAACGATAACCTAAACTGAACTGTTAAAGAAAAGTGCAGATAATTGGTAAGAAAGATAATGCTCTGCATTATCAACTAATGGTAAATAAATAAACTCTAAAGATGAAAGTTGTTGGTAGTGGAACCACAAGGGTGGGGGACTGAAGAAATATACTTGACAACACTGCGATTGAGAAACCAATCACCAACAGCTTCTGCAATGGTCTGTCACAAAACAAAAACATATACACCTGTATATCAACTTGAACTTTCAAGAGAAAATCTTTGGAACATTATTCGGGAAATGGCAGATAACGAGGCACCTTTGAATTTAACTTTGCAGAACTTGGTGTGTGCCACAGATTCTGTAAGTTTCTTTGACAGTGTGCATAGGAGGAATTGATAAACAACCCTCCGTTGCATGAGTCTGACACGGGTGTTAATGCACATATCGTATCGTTTCTGAATCCTGTAATCAATAATTTATGTTGTGATCAAACTCTAAAATATTTTCTAAATCTACCATTAATATAAATTCAACAATAGGTAATATTATCCTAAAAATATATAATAAAAAATTAAATATTCATTCAAAGAATAATCTTCCAAAAAATACATATTCATTCTAAGAATAACCTTCCATTATTTGTAATTGCCATGGAGCGCAGGTACTTATATTCCTCTTGCAGTTCTCCCAATCATCGTTGGGATCTGCTGAAACAGGGACCCAAATATTTGCAACCTGTAGAAAACAAATTGTCAACCAAAAAAGATATGATATCGCATCCCATTGTTATATGGTGCATAATAAAATAAAACAGTGAGAAATTCTCCAGAGATTTTATTTACCTGTGTTGTATCATATGCAGAGTTTACAACAAAAAGTGGTGTTTTGATAAACTCTAAGAGATACTGGGAAAGAAACACTGCCATTATGTAAAATCAATGTTAGAAAAAACTCTTATAAGTAATTTCGAATGAAAATAACTCCTGAACATCATAGTACCAGACTTGCAGATCCATTTTTGATGTGCAAGCAGCTGGCAAGTGTTTTAAAGAGCCCTGAAATATAATATCATATTCAATAAAACCATGAGAATGCAAAATACAAAAACCATTACGAGGCAAAATAGATATCATGGAAAACAAAAACCCAAGAATTGAAAAATAGAGATGAAGAAAAAAAGCCAAAATTTTAATTAGCTTAGGATATGTAAATAAAAAAGAGCCAAGATATATACATGAAATGTGACTACTTCATTGTAGAAAATCCTAAATAGATTTTCACCTACTATGTCGTCTCTGCAAGGAATGGTATGTAATTAAATTATCAAAATATGAATAAACTCTGCAATACAGATAAAATATTCAATGGGCATGGGTGGTTAGTTGAGTTTTAACACTAGATATGCAGAAACTCTGTAATTCGATGTAGCTGGAGTAGTGTGTATTAAAGATGTTTTAAAACATTAAAGAAAATAGATGTCAATATAAATTAGAAAATGTGGATTAAATTTAGAAATTTAAACTTTGTAATCCTCCTGGACATAAATCTTACATCCGGCCCCAACTCGAACACGGTTATCCAGCTTCCACAATCTATCCAACTCCGCCACGATTAGCTTCCACGATGTACATGGTTATCCCGCTTCCAACTTGCAGAATGCAGCCCAATTCAACTAACAAGGTAAGCCCTCGTCTTCATCAACACCATTTCATCGTCTTCATCAACACCATTGATGAGATCTCTTCTGCAGGAAGGTACTTCTCGGACAAGTAACTACTCTTACTCTTAGCTTTAGTAATTAACAATTATAGTTACAACAACATGAGATAATTTAACAACAGACAACAACGTTAGATAATTAAAGACTCCCAACCATTCCGAATACTTTGTTGATAGAAAACCACTGTCTCTTCGATTAATCTAAGAATGAGATTGCTCTAATTCTCACTATCCTTTTTATTAATATATGAATTGGACATAGTTCTTTAATATTGTCTAGGTAGTACGTACTTTAATACCCTGTTCGACGTTAATTACTAACTACCTTTAATGTCATAGAGACAACATATATATAATATATTAAAATGAAAACCAGAATTGCAGAATTGCAACCGAAAGGTATCTCGCTATTAAAATAGTCAAAACAATGTATCAAATATTGTAACCATATATATAATATTTAAATTCAAAAACCAAAATTGCAACCTGTATTTTGGTATTCGCCGTTAATTACTACCTACCTTTAATGTCATAGAGACAACATATATATAATATATTAAAATGAAAACCAGAATTGCAACCGAAAGGTATCTTGCTATTAAAATAGTCAAAACAATTTATCAAATATTGTAACCATATATATAATATTTAAATTCAAAACCAAATTGCAACTTGTATTTTGGTATTAGAATTGTCAAAACAATGTATCAAGTTCAATATTATAATAGATAACATATATAAGAAGAACGGGAGAAACTTCTTTTAACATCGTGACAACCCACGATACCGTTACATTACACCTCAATCTGAAAGGAAGAACTTCATATCCGCCAAACAACGTGAGATAAAAATTGAAAATTTAATGATCCCCCTCCATTCCTATTACTTCGTTATTAGGAGATCAGAGGCAACAACAAAAGCTAAGAATTAGCGTTGCTAACATTGTATGTGGAAAGAATAATAGAAACAGTTCGCCTAACCCCACCCTCCCCTGAACACGAACACGCTCACTTCTGGAGGAGAATCAAAATTCTATGCAGAAAAAATAGCAGAAGCACTCTCCATGTATACATTTCTGATTGTCAATCTCACGCTCGCCTGAAGATGAACTCGCTCGCTTGCAGAAGAGAAACAACAGACGGCTTCAAGAGGAGAAACTACAAAAAATTATATGAAGAAAAAATAGCAGAAGCAGGAAAAATTATATGTCGACAGAATAGCAGAAGCACTCTCAATGGAAGCAATTCTGATGTCAATCTCACGCTCGCCTGAAGATGAACTCGCTCGCTTGCAGAAGAGAAACAGCAGACGACTTCAAGAGGAGAAACTACACAAAATTATATGCGGAAAAAATGCAGAAGCTGGTAACATTATATGTCGACAGAATAGCAGAAGCTAGGAACATTATATGTCGACAGAATAGCAGAACCACTTTCTCCATGGATGCATTTCACGCTCGCCTGAAGATGAACTCGCTCGCTTGCAGAAGAGAAACAACAGACGGCTTCAAGAGGAGAAGCCACATAATATATAGAAAGAATAGCAGAAGCACTTTTTACCCATGGATGTATTTCTGAAGGCAACCTCACGCTTGCAAGAGAACCAGATAAAACACGAACTCGCTCGCCTGAAGATGAACTCGCTCGCTTGCAGAAGAGAAACAACGGACGGCTTCAAGAGGAGAAACAACATAATATATAGAAAGAATAGCAGAAGCACTTTTTCTCCATGGATGTTTTACTGAAGGCAAACTCACGCTCGTAAGAGAACCAGATAAAACACGAACTCGCTCGCTTGCAGATGCACCCCTGATGGCAATCTCACGCTAGCTTGAAGATGGACTTGCTCTCTTGCAGAAGAGAAACAACAGACGGTACACTATACAGGCCAGGTAATAAAGAGAAGCAGTAATGTTTTGGAAAGCCTCAGAATCGCAAGAGAACCAGATAAAACACGAACTTGCTCGCTTGCAGATGCACTCCTGATGGCAATCTCACGCTAGATTGAAGATGGATTCGTTCTCTTGCAGAAGAGAAACAACAGACAGTACACTATACAGGCCAGATAATAAAGAGAAGCAGTAGAAAGCCTCAGAATGCAAATATCTTCACCAACTAATTGGCCACCATGCAAACAGCCACATGCCACCAACATGCAAATCGTAAGAGACAAATGTTTGACACAGGGCACGGATGGTTCCAATAAGCCACAGCGTTGAAACTTTAATGCATTTTTGAAATTTCAAAGTGACTATCTTAAGATTCATCAAAATATGCATTTTTTAAATTTCAAACCAATTATCCTAAGTTTCATCAAAATCATGCAGTTTTCCTGGCAATAAGAGGTGCAACCTGAAAGTTTGGATAAAAGTTTTTTTGCAAGGGTATGTTTTTTTAAACATTGGTTAAAACATAAAATGTATTAGTTGGTCGAGGGCATTTAATATTCCGTGCTATAGTGCAGGTTGGTTTTTAAAAGCTTTGGATAAACGTAAAACTTATAAACACAAACCAATAAACTTCGCTTTTAAAAACATTGGATAAAGGCAAAACTTAAGTTCAACGTCTGCAATTATACTCCAAAAACTTTGGATAAAGGCAAAACTTCGGTTAAAAGCAAGTTCGACGTCGGCAATAAGACCCCAAAGCTTAATGGCCAATGAAAACCATCTAAAAATATTTAAATGATTTAAAAAATTCATTTTTTGGGTAAAACTTTGGTTAAAGTATTGAATAACGGTTGATATTTAAAAAGTCAAACGAAATTAATTCAGAGTCAAAGCAATATCATCGCTATATACCTGCCGACAGGTATAATAAGAGGGGAGAAAATGGGTGGAAGAGGTCAAGGATTGACCTTTATGATGTCATTTAGTTACTATACTATTATCTTATATTTTAATCTATGTTAAAGAGATGAATGTGCTAACACAATTTTATGAATAGGTATTAAATGTGTGAGGGAGTTTATTATATTCATATGATAACTATATGTTGGGACAAAGCAATATTGCCTTCCCCACTCAGATTTGAAACACGCTATACATGACGGGTTGCTATATGCAACATTTGTAAGCTTCATGTTGGGTTGCTGTTGGTTGACGCAATGGATTGTACGGATAATGTCGTTTGTACAGATAATGTAATCATATTGTAATATAATGCTTCTACTATGGGGATTTCCCCTTAAAAAAAACTATATGTGAATCAAGGCATAGTAAAAGAGGAGAGTATAATTTTAACAACATTCTCAAAATACTATTTTATTTTATCATTATATTATATTGGCATATGGTTAAAGAAATAGAATAGAAATTAGAATAAGTAATATAAATAATTAACATCACATTTGCTTTGTATTTAATTAGTTTTGACAATGAATTTGTGAATTTTTATATTGTATAGTTGGAATATAGAAATTTATAAATTTATAAAATTGGAAAATTTTCATCTTTATAATTAGAATGTGGAAATTAATAAATTTTTAATTTTGAAAAAAGAAATTAATTTGTTTAAATTAAATAGTAAAAATTATTACCAACATTATGATAGTTATTACACACATGATTGTTGTAGGTGAAGTTATTACCAACACTCTTCTTTATTGTAGTTGAAGTTATTACCAACCTGTTGTGGTAAAAACACAACCCCCCATTATTGATGTGTCCACTTCGAATAATGGGGACCCTTTCTATAAAAAATTTGGCTAAACACCTTTTTTGGATTTTTATTTTAGTTGATTGTCCTACGCTTCTGTTAATTTTTAGTTTTCTTTTGATTCTTGTTTTGATTGCTTTGTTAGAATCGATTTTTTATAAGCTTCACATTGACG
>APFE030476416.1:41845-56654 GCA_000404065.3 Pinus taeda | reverse complement strand
AGTGTTGCTTCATTGCCTAAAGGAACAAGGTCAGTTGATTACATCATCTCCCAGAAGTTCTCCACTAAAAACTGCTCAGAAATGGTCAAAACTGGACCATACTGAATACCCAGTGCAGAGGGTGTGATGCATATCATCTTCCTAGTGTAAAGGGTGCGATGCATACTGAATGGCTCCTCTCTCGGGTGCGATGGTCGGGAATGGACAAATGGCAGGGACAATTTGTGAGGTGGAAGATCATGGAATCTTCCAGAAGCTTCCCCTCTGACACTTGCCTCTCTGTTTTCGACCAAGGATGAGTAAGAGATCATCGGTCTCCAAGTGGAATCAAGAACTATCAAAGAGAAGACACTAATCAAAAACCTAGAATATGACTCACCCCCCTACAATCATCTATATATGGATCCCTCATCACAGAGATCCAGAGGCTGGAACCTTGTACCTTGTAGTGAAGTGCTGTTGGTTTTCTGGTGTAACTTCATAGTGTTGGGTGATCTAAGATTTACTTGAGGTGAAGAAGGGCTTTCTTGCTGGAGGATGATGCTAGGTTAGAACATATGGTTGTAATCCTCTTGCTATTCTTGATCTTAATAAAGCTATTCAAGTTTTCCTCCATATTCTTGTATGTTTGATTATATATGCATTTGTATGGTTAACACATATCTGGGCCTGTGTTATTTATGAATATAGATCTCTGTTCTTCGATAGTAGTATGTTGCTTTGATTCCACAGGTGTTCTTTGAAGCTGGGCAGATGAAGAAGAAGCAGCAAAGAGCTATCAGGAATGAGAGGAATCAAACAAGGAAACCAAGTGCAAGACTAATATTGGTCTCCTTTGTCCCACTCTTATCTATTTTCATAAAGGAAAGCAAAAGTATACTTTACTTTTTTGTTTCTAAGATAGCTACCAGTCTTAGTGGGAATAACAGCTCCGAGTGGACACTATTCCCGGTAACAGCATGACAAAAGACTACTCCATATACACGTCAGCAAAATGGAGTTGCAGAAAGAATGAACAAGACGTTGATGGAAGGGGCAAGAAGCATGCTCAGTGGAGCCGGGTTAGGACAAGAATTCTGGGCAGAGGCGGTGGATATTGCATGTTACTTGGTCAACAGTCACCCTTCATCAGCGTTGGAGGATAAGACTCCACAAGAAGTATGGACTGGTAAGAAACCCTCTCTTTCACATCTGAGGGTATTTGGATGTGATGCATATGTACATGTTCCAAAGGAGAAACGAACCAAGTTGGATAGTAAATCTGAAAAGTGCATCTTTATTGGGGATAAGGATGGTTTAAAGGGTTATAAGCTTTGGAACCCAGTAACAAGGAAGGTTGTGTACAGTCGAGATGTGGTGTTCAGAGAGGTGAAAGATGTTATTAAACATGATTTCCAACCAAAGGAACCTGTGAAGATAGAGTTTGAACTAAAGGAGGAAGAATCAGACTCTGTAGCAGAGGAGGAATCAGAAGATGAAGAGCCACAAACTCCGGCTGTGAGAAGATCAGTCCGAGAAAGAAGGAGCCAGAAAGGTATAGTCCATCTTCTTTCTGTTTAAATTTTGCTTTGTCTGTTACTGATGATGATCCCAGAACTGTGAAGGAAGCAGTGGATTCAGAGGATGGAAAACTCTGGAAAGAGGCCATGGTTGATGAAATGGCATCTTGGCACAAAAATGAGGCTTGGGATCTGGTTGGAATTTGTCCATTGGAAGGAACCCATTGTAATCAAAACGGGTTGTTCAAGAAGTAAGACAAATGTAAAAGGGGAAGGTTGGAGAAATACAAAGCTCGGTTGGTAGCAAAAGGTATTCCCAGTGACTCGGGAATCTGATTTTGGTGATATTTTTTCTCGCTGTTGCCAAGGTAATTCTATTAGATTACTTTTATCTGTTGCTGCTACTTTTGATTTTGAGGTAGAACAGATGGATGTGAAGACAACATTTTTCACGGGATTTGGAAGAGGAAATCTACATGAAGCAACCTGAAGGCTTTGCGGTGAAGGGTAAGAAAGAACTAGTATGCAAGTTAAAGAAGTCTCTGTATGGGTTAAAACAGTCACCAAGGATGTGGTATCAGAAATTTGATACATTTATATGGGACTTGGCTTCACCAGAAGCAAAGCAGATCACTGTGTGTATTTTAAATTAATTGGTGACCGTGTTATTTATCTAGTCTTGTATGTGGATGATATGTTGTTGGTTGGAAATGACAAAGAAATTATCCAGGATTTGAAGACCCAATTGTCCTCCAAATTTGACATGAAAGATCTTGTTGCTGCAAACTATATTTTGGGCATGGAAATTAAAAGGGATATGGGCTCATGAATTACGCATTGTCTAGTCTTAGTAGGAAAGGGGTGAGCTAGAGGCTTGAGAATGCGCAATGCGCAGTCTCAATTGGGTAGGCTCAAGGAAGAGACGATACATTTCACAGTCTCAGTGGCCAGGGCTGAGGCGTGAGGCTTAGAACTGCACAATGCACAATTGGGCAAGGCGGTGACTACACATTGCATAGTCTTAGAGGCCAAACATGAAGCTTGTTCCTTGAGATTGTGAATTGCGCAGTTGTGAGAAGCAATTGTTGGCCAAGACTACGTAGATATGCCTGGGAAGGAGAGAGAAAAGTGACATATCTGAGTGCAGGGGTAGGACGGAACATGTATTGGGTTGAGGGGAAGTTAGATTGATGAAAATTAAGTGCCAAAAACAAGCATTCAAAAGGAAAAACGAACATGCATAAAATGACCCAACAATGACAACTATTGGTGGGAAAAAAGCAAGAAGTCAATGCGACACTAGTAAAATGTAAATGATGGAATGAACCAACATTTGTATAAGATAATAATAGTTGAAATGGAATCTACCATGAAAATAAATAAGCAAAATATCACATAAAAGAAAAAGCGACAAAAGAGACATAAAAATGACAAAAAGTGACACATGTGAAACTTACCTAGAAAAGCAACACAAACTTATCCGAAAGCTCCTTGATTTTGTTGGGGAGGCTAGAGATTCAATATCAAATGTGAAAATGAGCTCTAGGGGTGTCTATTATCTAGATCTAGTCGAGTTAGGATTTATGACATGCATGCCTTAAATCAAGGAAAAAGTGACACTTGTCTTAAGCTCAAAATTAGTAACTTAGTGCCACTTGTCATACATTAATTATGCACCCCCTATTTTATAGGGATGACAACTTATATTTTTCTGAGAAACTTCTCATTCACATTAGCAGAAAGGACTGAGCAATTCCCAGTAACAAGGGATTGCATTGTTCACTACTTCAGTGAATTGCATAATTTCTGACTGGAAGAGGAGGCTCAATGCAATTTCTGTGCTCAAGGGTAGTTTATCTTCAAGGATTGCACAGTTCTAAATCTTAAGGCCTAATGCAGTTTCTAGAGAAAGGGGATATTGTAGTTCTAAGTGGGAAGACCGATAGTTGATGTGAGACTAGGACAAGAGATGGCTTGTGTTAGAAAATACTCTACTAAGATAAAATCAAGTTAATCAAGTTATCACAAGCTCTACATGGAAAGACAATTCTTCAAAATTAGAAGAAATGCTTGGTGACAGTGAAAGATAGGTCCTTTTGGACAAAAGGTAGGCTCCAAAATCAAGGCATGGGAAAAAAATTAGAGGGAGGTTGTAACAACTACAATAGGCCTCAAACCCCACCTTGCACAAGTTATTGTCTTG
The DNA here is from genome assembly GCA_000404065.3 of Pinus taeda. NCBI lineage: Eukaryota > Viridiplantae > Streptophyta > Pinopsida > Pinales > Pinaceae > Pinus > Pinus taeda. Next base: position 52,952 of record APFE030476416.1, on the reverse strand, counting down.
TGATTTTAAGAGGTTTTTCTTAGATTAGTGTTGGACACCTAATCCATTAAGGGTTGGTGTGGACGAATTTGAACTGTCATGGAAGTGAAAGACACCTCTTGGAATATAAATCCAAGGGTAAAATAATATCTATTTATATGTACATTCTCGTGAATAATATGCATTCCATGTTTATCTAAATTTGTTTATCAATTTTGTGTATGTTTAACATGGTATTAGAGATGAGGGGAGATATGCTCATCTTACTCAGTGTTAAATATCTGTTCCCATGTAACGCTTGTCCCAATAAGCACGTAGAAAAATATCATAGCATTTTCACTAGCAAATTTAGAGACATGTATCACAATGTTTCACTTGACCTCTCTTGTTTCTCTGTCTACGCATCATGCCCTAGACTGGGTTCTTTTAGCACCTATTAGACATATCCTCTTGATGTCCTGCATTCACTCAACCTCGTCTGCATCTAATTCTCTAAGGTACCATAATTTTGTGTTCCCCTCTTAGGAATATTCTATGTGGATATCTATCCCATTATATCTCGTCTGACAATTCCTTGCCTTTGCAGAAAAGGCCTCTTTGTTGTTGCATACTTTAGGGGTTACTCTTATGACTTGCACTTTTTCTACCTATGACCTCCTTCCCTCGGGCCTTTGAGGAAGCTCTATTGCTTCAACCAATAATAATCAATAATTAGGTTTGAGACACCTTAGGTTCAACTTCCTATGTTGTTGTATCAACTTTTAAGATCAACATCCTTAGCTATTAGTCCATCGTGTCACACAAAACTACCACTTTTTGTTTCTTCCTTAAGGTGAGCGTGTTGAAAACCATGTTGTTTCTTTGTTGTAAAGTATCTATATGAAATTGTTTCAATTGTAAAAAAATGACATGAATGTAGACTCAAATTAGAGTATTTCTCTTGTAAATTGCTAGATGATATAGAGAGATGGGTACTGAACAAAACTTCTGGGGTTTTTTCTTGGAGATCATTTGATTCTCCATTGTTGAATTTAGTGAGGGTTTCTTGATTCTAGTATGAGTAGCAATCATCCTTGCACATTGTCTCATATTCATCGATGAAGTCACTCACCTATGTGAATTCCTCCATGAACATGATCATTGTTTAATGAATCTCTCCTTAGAATATTGACTACTAACTCAACACTCACTACATCTTAGAGGATGCCTGTAAATAGCTTTTCCTCCTCACTCAATTCCAATTTTAGCTTAGTGGTTTCCTAAGTGTCTACTCTAGCTCTATGCACCTATTTTCATGCTTCTTGGTGAAAGAAATTATCTTGCATGTTAGAAAATATGGGTCATTTGTTTTGGTGGTCATCCTTAAACCACCACATTTGAGTCCCCGAGTTCTCTCACCTCATTTGGTTAGTGGTCTTCCTTAAAACCCACCATTTAAGAGAGCACATCTAACCATTAGTTGCAATGAATTTTTGCATTTTAGCTCTTCTTGGACTCATATACACCCCTTCAGATTAACGAGGGGAATGTTGGACACCTAATTCATTAAGGGTTGCTGTGGACGAATGTGAGCTTCCATGGAAGTACAAGAGAACTCTTGGAATATGAAGCCAAGGGTTAGACAATATGTATTTATATGTACATTCTTGCAAATAATAAGAATTCCAAAATTATTTGAATATGTTTATCAATTTTGTGTATGTTTAACAATTAGCAAGCTCATTTTTAAATATTTTTTTAAGAGATGTGCTTCAACATATTTAAATAACATAGTGATCTATCTTCAATGAATACAACTACAATAAGGGAAGAATAATCACAAGCAATAAAGGTGGAATCACATGATTGGAAATCCTTGTAACACCTATTGGTACCATATTGAGTAGTACCACATCATACAATATATGTTTACAGAATCTCACTTCCACATATGTTTGGGTATATAGAAAGTCACTTGGTATCCCCAAACCAACTTTAGATAAGCTAACTGGTTGTCTATTGCTATAGTACATTACGAACAACATTCAGGGATACCACTCTCTAGTACTTGGGTAGTTGAGTAGCATGGTTAAGGGCACAATTGAGCTTCCTCAGTTAATTCACTTAGATATAGTGTCAAGTACCATTGTTGGACCCCACATATATATCAAAGAGCTAAAGCACCAAACAATCCCTTGTCCTTTGGACCCAACAACTTTTCCCAATGAGATCACCCATGAAGGGTAATACCTATAAACCACCTCAAAACAAATCACCAGAAAATATGGCCACCCACTTTAATGTTGAAGAGAGTGCAACTAGGTTCAGTCTTCTTAATGACATGATTTGTATTTGATGTAATAAAAGGAAATAAATTATTTTTGTAATCTTGTTACATGGGTTTCATGAGAAAGAAGTGTCACTAGGTGAAAGACTTCTTCTTGATGTCTTTAGGATTTATTTATGTGTCAAATAATAATGTCATGTGTATAGAAACTCTTCATCAGTTTATGTAAATATGTACAAGTCTTCAAAGTTGCGTAACAACCCTCCAAGACCAAGATCAATGCCCCAGAAGCAAGCTCACCAAAATCTGCAAGCAAAATAACAAAGAAATATTATGTCAGCCCAAAATGAATTAAATATATAAATGGATGTCATGTTGGCTTCGAAAAAGGACATGTCGGTTCATAAGTACACTTCAGCTCAAAAATATGGACGTTACCACTATAAATACCCATCTAGGATCAACGAAAATCATCAAGAAAAATTTTGGATGGCTCTGAAATTTTGTATGGAGGAGCAGAGCCGCAGTTAGGGTTTGACTACACCTCGTTTGGGGCTTAGGTGCAGCCATAATCTTGCATATATGGAGCAGAAGAAAATTTGGATGAGGATTCAAGAATGAGTTGAAGTCTAGACTAGAAACACTCTCGGCATAGAACTAATCTTCATGATGATCTTGGCATAAAAGACAACTTGATCTCGCATGACAAGGAGCAAGTCTTGGCATATGAATGTTGGTGGGAATTCCTGTAGCAAACAAAAGTATCTCGGATTACCTAAAGCCTTGATGATGATCACAACGATAGAGAGATGATCCCATGTCATCTCTTCCATTGGTAGGTTCTTCTGTTTAATGAGATACTCCACAATTTTTGGATTACTCAACTGCTTAATCCTAGTTTCAAGGATTGTTTCTAATTCTAGTATGATTTTTCCTTCTTCATTTATCTTTGGTACATTTCCATGCTACAAATGAACAACATAGCCATGATCTCGAGCATGTGGAGGACCCTTAGGCATTACTCCAAATACCTTGGAATGATTATTGATAACTTTATGGAGATAACCTGACATATATGATATTGGGATTTGAAAATTTAGTAAACACAATTATGTAATTGCATCATGGTGCCCCTTTTAAGTGGTTTTTTCATTCCATTAGAGCTAATTATTTTATAGGGTTTCCCTTGGATACCTCTAAGCTTGATTCCTTGCCTTATGAAGTAAATATTATGAATGAAAATTAAAGGTTAATAATCCCAATGATTGTAAGCATTGGACCCCTAATACAACATCAACACCACCCATTTGTATTGTAATCATGGGACTATCCAATAAATACTCCCTCACATTGAGCTTAATACTATGACACTTTCCTAAACAATTTAGGGTACCTCCATATGAAATCATTACTTCAAACTCAAGTGTTGGATATATGAAACAATTGAGAAGTTTTGCTAGCTTGTAATTGATTAAGTCACAGGTACTAACAGAATAAATAAACAATATTTCCTTTATCTTTTTGATATATCCTTCTATCTTAAGGGTTTTTGGAGTATTGTTGCATGAAAATATATTGTTGGAATGGTCTCTTCTAGCTCTAGATCTTGTGATGGTTCCAATTCTCGATCTTCTTTCTCTTCAAAGTCTATGTAGAATAATTTCTTATCACCACATGTATGCCCCTTACTATTGTTTTGACACAATTAAAAGATAGTCATTTTTCTCTTTTTTCATCCATTTGTTGAGGTGTTGACCTTGTTGGTTGAGTGAGGCTAGGCTAGGGAGCATGATGTTCTCTATAGTTGTCGGTGACCAATTTTCTAGTAGCCATATTTTTGCTTTCAACTGTCCTTGCTAAAATAAAAGCATGCTATAAGGGTTTAGGTTCAAAGAGATGCACCTCATGTTGGATAATTTCCCTTAAAGTTCCTTGAAGGAGATCAAATAAATTATTCTCTAAAATGTTCTTTATGATGAGACTCAACTTTTAGAATTCTTGAATTGGCTCTTTAATTTGAATATTTACCAATTTACTAAAGAATACATTACTCTTAATATCCCCATAAAGTGTTATCTATTCCTCTATAAAAATGGACCAAGGTATAATATAATTATTTTTCCTTTCATAAAGCCATTGATACCATACATGTTGCTCTTGTTCTAAAACATGAATGCACTATTACCTTTTATGAGGATGCCACTTGATGTAGATCAAAGTACTGCTCGATTTGTAATATCCATGTTATATGATCATTACAATCAAACTTCCTCATAACGATCTTCAAAATGTAGTAGCTCCTTGGTGTTGACTTGCTTTCTTAATGATGTGGATCTTGGATTGAAAATCCATGATTATGATTCCATATTTGTGCTCTCCAATTGTGATAAAATGCTCCCCATATATGATTGAGTTTCAACATCATAATTCTTCTTATGTTCATAATTTCCTTGGATCTCCCTATACTTTTTTTGGAGATACTTTAATATGTTGGTTTTTAATGGGAGATATCCATATCCTTATTTTTATTAATCTTCTTTTCTATTTAACCTATAATTTCTCTTTTAATTTTTTGTTAAGAACCTGATAAATACACCTTTTTAAACATACAACAATCCTTTTCATTAAATGTCTTCTCTATTTGGGAGAACTTAAGTTCTAAGTCTTCACTTTATTCATAAGTCCTAGATGATCCTTAAGGAGGTTTAATTGGTGTAGTAGCATTTGGATATTTCTTTAGAGCCATGTGAAAAAATAATAATAGTACTCATCTTTATCACAATTTCCAACCACAAAAAATGATTTTCTAATCAAACGTTATGTTACTTCTAAGTTACATACTTTCAAAACCTTAATTTGGAGAATATATAAATGGATGACTTTTTATTGATATCCCTGAGATTTGAGCCCTTATAAATCTAAAACTTTGTTCTATAATACTATGATATGTCTTCTCTGAAAATTCCATAAGTCTGACTAGAATTTGATGTGCGAAGTGAAAGATATGGTAACTTTCCTGAAACTTATTGATTTTTGGCATCTTCCCAAGAGAAAACTTGTATAGAATACCACATGTCCAATTATTCAATATAATTATGATTTTTTTTACCTCATGTACTTCTATATGTCTCCTAAGTTCTTTGAAAATTTCACAGTCTGAAAAGTCCCAAAAAAGGTTATAGAAAAAATATCAAGCTAACATGTTTGAAACTTATTTGAGGACCATTAAGAAACCCTCACTTGCATAGGGAATATCTCCGAAAGTATATAAAAAAATGTATGAAATGTTTGTCATGGCTACCTAAATATCTCTCCTTTTTCTCCCTAATTTTTCATGATCTAAAACATCTTTGTAAATTATTTATAATGAAAATGTCAAATTGGCTTATTTGAAACTGATTTCAGAGCATTCAAGAAACATAAATTCCTTAGAGCATATCTATGAAACTATAGAAAACGAAAGCATAAAGTTTTTATCATATGTATCTAATGATCTCACCTCCATCCACTCAAAATTTCAGTTCTGAAACATCTCGAATTTTTTTTTATAGAAAAAACGCCAAACTAACCTATTTGAAATTGATTTCAGGAGCATTCAAGAACCCTAACTTCCTTAGAGCATATCTTTGAAAGTATAATGAACCAAGATCTAAAATTTTAATAAAAAGTTCCCTGATATCTTTTCTCAATATGTTTTGAATTTCACCACATGAGGTATCCCAAAAAATGTTACTACTAAAACCCTAAGATCATAAGCTTTGATACCAAATGTTATGAAGCTTGAACCTTAACAATGATAAGGAACCAATAATTATAGTCCACTTTGAGGGGGAAACCTACTTTTACAATGAATATAGTGTACAAGATAATATTTGATAATCCTAAAATTAAGTCTGCTTAGTATATATATATAGGAGACAAAAGGTACAATTATAATAAAATGAGACTATGAAAGGTTCTAGCATACATAATATTATAACAATAGAAATGCAATCACTTAATGTCTAGGGCCTAATAATACATTTTAGGGTTAACATGGGGTTTACATAGGGCTTAACATGGTCACTCTAAAATTATTTCCCAATTTAATGCCGTATAGATTGTGGATAATCCAACTGATTCAGGAAATTTTCATGAGTGCTTCCAAACAAAAATCCCCATCATACAAGACCTTTTACTAACACTTACATTTTCTTGTGAAATCATGAGCAATGCATATTTTAAACAACTTCAACATACCATCAACATGAAACAAGAAGCAATAATCATGAACAACCATAAACACAGGATATGATAATAGAGTTCACCTAGTGTGGTCTACGTCTCCAGGCCTGTTGTCAAGAGTGGGAAGGTTGCTTCATTAGTTGTTGTAGGAATATGACGAGTACATGATGTATTATTTTGTCAATACAAGGATGGACCCCTTTTACTAAAGTGGCATGTCTCTCCATGAGATACTCTTCTATAACAACTTTCACTTAAAAAATCTCTCCTTTAGCATGACAAAATAAAAGTTTCTCACATAAAGTGGCATATAAATATCCCCTCACAAAGTGGCACACATCGGTCATGGATCAAATAATTGAATCATCATCTAAAAAAAAATCAAATGAAGATATGGAAACAATGAATCTTATACCTCCAAGTCTGGGGACAACCCGAAAATTAGCTACTCGAATGAAGGAACTACCTGTGCCATTATGTTCCTTGCAAAAAAATGTGAAATCTGACTGTAAACTCAACCCCTTTCTAACTCGGTCAAATCTAGGTTCCCTAGGAATCCCAAAGATTCCTCAAATATTTTCTTCTGTGGGTTCACTGAAATTTGGCTACTCAGATGAAGAAACTAATCAAACCATCATGTTCCTCGCAAAAAATCAAGTCAAATGAGTATAATGTCGACCTTTCAATTTCAGGCCTCTAAGGAATCTTTCAGATTCCATGTAGATTCTTGTCTCAAGGTTCCAACATCATAGCCCCACCCTCAATATTATGCTTTTGAAAAATCCACTGCTCATATTAGAAAAATGATCATGCCATCAGACGCCTAGTGAAATTATGGTTAATCTGAGTATAAACTTGGCATAATTCCGACATCTTCAAAATTAAGCTCCAACAAAATCTAAAAGACTCTTCCAATATTCCTTAAGTCATGGTTCCACCTTCCTCATTTTGCATGCCTGCTCATGTTGGGCATGAAGCCTATTTATTTTCCTGATTGTCTAGATATTTTTTGTTTCATCCGCGATGGATCCCTACTTGTAATGGGGGTGGCAACACCGCCTGTATGATTATCGCCAGGGGGGTCTAGGGGGGCGATGCCAATTTTTATGAGCGCCCCCCGATGAGGGTTTGGGGGTAACAACCTTGAATCTAAACATAGATGAAAAATTTCCTTGTAAAATTTTATATTTTTGTGGTCAATCTGGACTGTTCATTAGGTGGATGATCTGATAGTAGATGTTATGTTAATTTATGGTTTTTTTTCCCTAGAAGGAAACCCTCAATTTATATGAGGGAATTGTATTTCAGCTATGTATTATTATTTTGAGAAAGAAGAGAGAGGATATTGTGTGAGAGCAAAGAGGAAATTATAACGGATCTGTTGTAGGTTGTATCTCTTCATTTTTTTGGATAATATAAAAGGAGGTTTGGCTGTTTCTCTGTGGACATAGCCCAAATTGGGTGAATCATTTATATATGTGTCTCTCTTGTTTTATGCATTTTTATGTTTGTGTTTCCACAACATTTTTTGTGTTTCATTGCTCCGTTAAATAATTTCTAACAACTGGTATAAAAGTTGAAGGTGTATTTGGCTGATAAACTCGTAAGAGAGAAGGGTTCTTGGTTCAAGTGGGAGTAATGGCGGAAGATGGAAAGTATAGGGTTGAGAAATTTAATAGCCAAAACTACCAGTTGTTTGTACCAGAAATATATGCACCCACCATTGAGAGGAAAATCAAAGATGTTGATGAGTATGATAGGCAAAGAATGGGATCTTGTTGACAGAAAGGCACTAGGAACAATACGACTATGTCTAGCAGTGTCGGTGGAATTCAACATTTCAAAGGAAATGAAAACATAAGGTTTAATGATGACATTGACCAAACTATATGAAAAAACCTCAACCTCAAATAAGTTATTTATTATGAAGTGTTTATTTAGTATGAAGATGTTAGAAGGTGGATATTTTGCTGATCATTGAAATGAATTTCGCACAGTTACTAGTCAGTTAAGTTTTGCAGGGGTAAATTTTGATGATGAAGTTAGGGCTCTATTGTTTCTGTGCTCATTGCCAGAAATTTGATAGGTGATGTGTTTCAAGATGCTTTGATTCTTTCATTAGAGAATATTATTGATGCTTGGGTAGTAGATTCAGGATCTTCATTCGATGCCACACCTGATAGGAAACATAGCCATGACTATGTTCAAGGAGATTTTGGACATGTTCATCTCAGTGTTGATAAACCCTATAAAATCATTGGAATGGGTAAAGTCCTTATAAAGAAACAAAATAGAAACCAATGTATATTAGAGGAGGTAAGACATGTTACAGATCTAAAGAAATATCTAATTTCGATAGGGAAATTGGGAGGTGAAGGTTGTGTAACTACTTTTATAGTCAAAACCTTTAAGAGTTTTGTGAACCCAACGTTTCGGACTACCAAGTGAGTCCATCATCACAGGATGCGTCAATAGATATTCTCCAGATCTTAATGATGTATCCAAGAGCTAGATTTAGGTTATATATATAGGATATTAAAGAAAAGATGTAAGAAAATAGGTCGGCTATTATTTTACTAGTTTTTCATTTATTTATTTAATTAATTAATTTAATTTTTTTTTTAATAAATTAGCTAATAATAATTAAAGGATGAATTAATTAATTAATTTATAATAAGTTAAAGGGATAACTAATTAATTCATTATTTATAGAATTAATTATTTATTAATTTATTTTAAATAGTTGGTTAATTATATTTAATTAAAAAATTGATAATGATTAATTTAATTAATTATTCTTTATTAATAGTTATTAATTTTTATTATTATAATTTGTAATTGTTTATTAATTATTTATTGTTCGTTGATTAATTTTATGTTATCCTTAATGTGAAATTAATTAAAACAACGAACAATAAAATATAATAAATAACAAAATTAACAAATTAATAATAAACAATTATACACATATTAATAAAGAATAATTATAGAAATTAATTAATTAATTAATAAGCAATTAAAAAACATTTAAAAGTAAAAAATTATAAACATAATAAGTAAGTCTATTAAAAATAAAATTAATTAAGTTATACCCGTTAACCTTATAATAAAAACAATGATATTTATTTATCCTTTAAAGTCTATGTAACTCACTAATTTAAAAAAAATAATTAAATTAATTAAGTAAATAAATGAAAACCTAGTAAAATAATAGCCGACCTATTTTCTTACATCTTTTCTTTAATATCCTATATATATAACCTAAATCTAGCTCCTAGATACATCATTAAGATCTAGAGAATATCTATTGACACATCCCTTGATGATGGACTCACTTGGTAGTCCGAAACGTTGGGTTCACAAAACTCTATAATAGGTCATTCCTCCTCTATCTAAAAACTAACTATCCTCACCTGTATGGATTCATTATTTAACAAAACCTTTAAGGTCACTAAAGGAGCCCTTGTAATAGCAAAAGGGGAAAAGGTTGGTGGTATGTATGCAATGATATTTCTAATTATGTTAATGATTTAACCTCCACAAGAGGAGACACAACACTCTAGCATCATAGGCTTGAGCACATGAGTGAGAAGGGGATGCCGATTCTTCAGTCAAGAAATTTGTTGCCAGGTTTGAAGCATGTTGATTTGGATTTCTGTGAAAAATGTGTTTATGGAAAAAACGAGTCAAATTTCTTAGAGTTGGGAAGAAAAATAAGGGAGAAAAGTTATAGCTTGTGCATACAGATGTATGGGGACCTTCTCAGATATTATCTCTCAGTGGATCTTTCTATTCTGTTACTTTTATTGATGATGAAACTAGGAAAACCTGGATTTATTATATTCATAATTAATTTTATGTATTTAATACTTTCAAGAAATGGAAAGATTTGGTTGAGAATGATTCAAGAAAGAAGTTGAAGTGTCTCATATCAAACAATGGAGGTGAATACTGCAACAAAATTTTTCATAACCACTGTTCAGAGCATGGAATTTATAGAGAGAAGATAGTTGTAGGAACACCATACGAAAATGGTGTGTTAGAAAGGATGAACATGACAATCATGGGGCGTGCAAGATGCACAAGATCTTATGCATGATTGACCTTACAATTTTGGGGAGATGACATAGATAATGTTGTTTATCTAATAAATATAGGGCCTTCAAGTTCCTTGGAGGGTGGTATTCCCGAGGAGGCATGGATAGGTAAAAAGGTAAACTACTCATTTTTAAAGATTTTCAGTTGTGAAGCTTTTGTCCACATTAATAAAGAAAATAGAACAAATCTTGAGGAAAAATCACAGAAATGTACCTTTATTGGATATCGTATTAATGATTTTGATAATTACTTATATGATTACGAAAATCACAAAATCATTAGGAGCAAAGATGTCATATTCAAGGAAAAGGTCTTGTATAAGGATCAAATGCATAGAAAGAAACATGACAAGGAAAAAAAGGAATACGGAGTACTTGATGAGAGCACAAGTAAGTAAAGGTGCTTGTAAATCATAATGGTTAGCAACTGTGGAGCGATAAAAAGGGTCTTTTTAACACCTAATTACCTCACATTAATTGTCAACCCAGGGACGACTTTTTATTTCAAGAGTGTACTCAGTCTGAGGCGGCTATTTACTCA
>APFE030476416.1:20508-41825 GCA_000404065.3 Pinus taeda | reverse complement strand
CTAGTTTAAGACTAAAAACACGCGATTCAACTCTGAAGAGATCCAATTACACGGTGCAGAGTCATTACACGAATTTTCTGAGAAAGACCATTAACGCATTGATCATAACAGAGCATAACATAGCATATGAAAGATATATCAGATTACTGAGTAATAAAGATAAGCAAACCACGCATAAATCACAGTATAATGATACAACAGCAATTGTAAAGATATGATACACAACAGCAGTAGCGTACTCCACCAGAGGCTAGGCCCTTAGCTGCCAGCGGACGCTGCTGGGTTACTTCAGAGGGAAAAGAGTGAACAGCAACGCCCAAATTATGTATTAATCATTAAATGGTGAAATCATTACAATAGTTGAAGCTTTGAGACTTACAGCATAAAACAATCCTTCCTTCCTCCTATCCTATCATGAATCCTTGCTTCCGAATCTCTAATTCAAATCATCAATTCTCCATCATTCGAATCCCCAAAGTCATCCTGAAGTCATCATGAAGCCATCCTGAAGCCATCATGAAGCCATCCCCATCTCTGATCTCTGTTTTCATTTAAATAGAGAGATCAGAGAGAAGTTACAATAAAGATAAGTACAACATGATTTGTATTACAAAATTGGATTGATTCTAACCAATTGATCAACAAGAAAATATATTTCCATCTATCTTCCAACAAGAGCAAGGCGAATTTGGGTTTGCAGCTGAGATTTGGAGGACGGCCGCAACAACAAATCTGAGAGAATCGTGCTCAAAGAACCCTGCATTTCTGTTTGTCCAAGCCGAATTTGGGCAAACCATTCTTTGCAAAAGTTAATTGGGCCCGTTCTGGACAAAACCCATGTTCAGGATTCTCCAGATTCGTCTTCATTTTCTCAGAATCTCAACCGCAAAACTGTCACTCCTTATTCAAGGGAAGTTCTGAGTTGGCACTTTTAAAAATCAAATCTCCAATCTGGAAGTTACCTTGGAGGCTAAAAATGGTGAATAATGTTATAACCAACTTATTAGAACTATCATTGATAAAATAATTCATAGTCATCAATTTATTAGAAATAAAGGAGAAAAAATAATATTCATCCATAACATCATAAATCATTTATAAAATGGATTTAAATGATAAATTATAACAAATGATATGATGAAGAATAGTGGAAATGGGCGGGATAAGTGTTCAAAAGTGATAATAATAATGGCATATTAACGGCCCAACAACAACCACAACAACAACGTCCACCTCAAACACTTGAAAGTGGTGTTAGAAGATATACTAGGATAAATAGACTCCCCGATACTCTCCTTCATTATATTATGTATTGTTGACTGATTCTGGTGAAATAGAAAGATATGAAGAAGCAATGTAGGTAGAAACTAGGAAGAAGTGGGAGCAAGCCATGGAAGAAGAGATGGAACCCTTGATGCATAACTAGAATTGGGACTTAGTCAAGTTTCCTGCAAGTAAAACAACATTGCAAAATAAATGAGTTTACAATTTGAAGGAAGAAGATGGAGGTAAACAGAGGTATAAGGTTAGACTTGTGGTTAAGGGGTTTACACAAAAGAAAGGTAAAGAATTTGATGAATTTTTTTCTCATGTTGTTAAAATGGCTTCAATCAAAACTATTTTAAGTGTAGTGGCAACAAAATATTTGCATCTTGAGCAATTAGATGTAAATACAACCTTTCTCCGTGGGGAATTGGAGGAGGAAATATATATGCAACTGTCACATTCGTATGAGGTCAAAGGGGAGGAAAAAATAGTGTGCAAATTGAAGAAGAGTTTGTATGGTTTAAAACAAATCCGAAGGTAGTGGTATCTAAAATTTGACAGGTTTATGTCTGAACAAGGTTATACTAGATGTCACTTTGACCATTGTGTATCTTAAAAATAAAAATGATGGTAGCTATATTATATTGCTATTGTATGTAGATGAAATACTTGTTGCAGGGTCTAACATGCAGGAAATAAATGTGCTCAAAGGAAATTTGGAAATTTCATTTGCAATGAAGGATTTGGGTGTTGCAAAAACAATCCTTGGTATGAGAATAACTAGAGACAGGAAAAACCACAAATTAACATTGTCTCAGAGTGAGTACATAAAAAAGGTGTTGGAAAGATTTAATATGAAGAATGCAAAACCAATTAGTACACCTTTGGCTCAAGAAGATATGGATTATATGTGTAATTCCATATGCGTCAACAGTTGGAAGCTTAATGTATGCAACGGTTTGCACAAGGTCTGATATTGCACTTGCAGTGGGAGTTGTAAGCAGGTATATGAAAAATCCAAGAAAAGAGCATTGGATGGCAGTGAAGTGGATTCTCAGGTATTTGAGAGGTACCACAAATCAAGAATTAAGATTTGGTGGTTCAAACATTGCTCTACGGGGATATTTTGATGTAGATATGGCATGTGATAGAGATAACAAGAGGAGGATCACTATAGGGTATGTGTTTACTGTAGGTGGAACAATTGTTAGTTAGGTTTCAAAATTGCAAAACATTGCTGCACTTTCAACAACAGAAGTAGAGTATTTTGTTGCTACAAAGGCTAGTAAAGAAATGATTTGGTTACAAAGGTTTATGGATGAATTAAGCAAGAAGCAAGAGATGAGCATGTTATATAGTGATAGCCAAAGTGCCATTCATCTTGTAAAGAACTCAACATTTCATTCCAAGACTAAACATATACATCTCAAGTACCATTTCATACGGTTAGTGTTGGAAGATGGACAATTAAAGCTGGAAAAAGATACACACTAGCCAAAATCCTGAAGATATGTTAACAAAAGCTGTAACTAGGGATAAAATGAGATCTGCTCAGTTTCAATTGGTCTTCAAGCATGATGGTGAATATGAGAAACAACCAGGTCCAAAAGGAGTCATTGTACAGCAAGTGAAGCAACGATAAATTTTATATAATCAGTCTCCAAGTGGGAGATTGTTAGGTGTGGAGCCTAATTATCTTCCTGATTGTTCATAGGATTATTATTATTATTATTATTTCAGAACGTTGGATCCTTGTTCCTAATTGGGTGGAAAAAATGCCTATATGATCATTGTTTGGGGGTTGAAGGGGGGGGGGGGGGGGGGGGGTGACTGATTTCTATGATCCTCCCATAGAGGGGGTTCGAGGGAAGCACCCTCGAAGCTAAAAATATATGAAAAATTGCCTTGTAAAATATTGTAATTTGATAGTCAATCTGGGTCATTCATTATGCAGATGATCTGGAGATAGAAGTTACATTAATTTCTCTATGGATGTAGCCCAAATTGGGTGAACCACGTATGTCTGTGTCTCTCTTGTTTTATGTGTTTCTAAGTTTGTGTTTCCACAAAATTTTATCTGTTTCATTGCTCTGTTAAATAACTTCTAACAACTTTGGGTTCTACTCCTTAACTTGTGTGCTGGGTTCTATGCTCCTCTCAGGGATGTAAAGACTGTTCATCTATATATATATATATATATATAATATATATATATATATATATAATATATATATATATATATATATAGATAATATTATATATATAATATATATATATATATATATATTTGGGCGTGGATTACAAAGAGCCCCATTGGGCCATTGGTAATTGTGGCTAAGTCTAGCAGGGGAGGTTGGCGGTTCCAACCAATGACCGAACATATATAACAAAGTTTTGTTTTTTTGGCACACATAATGACCAAGGGTTCAATCCAAGTTGCCAAAAAAATAGACCGTCTTAGTCTAGATTTTCCCCGACATTTTTGCTCCTTTTACAAAGGAGCGTCTCACCTGAGGTGAGCCAAAATTAAAGAGATAATTAAGGGATCTAGAATATTATCGAAATATTATTTGCACCATTAAAATTTTATCATCTATGCAACCAGATAGTAACTATAACATGCATTCATCACAAAGTAATCAAATACATCGTCCACATATATAAGACATTTTTTTTTTTAAATGGGGCTATGCATCCATTAAACCACAACAACACAAAAATTCCCAAAATCCATTCTATTAATATAGTCAGCAATTACATCATGGATCATATATCTTTGTAGGAATCTCTTGACCATAACATTACATTTAACATTACAATGCATAAACTAAAACTTCTGCCCAGACTCAAAACCTCACGGCACCAGTGAACCAATACAAACGAGAACATAGAGTCAATACATAGAAAAGTTTTTGAATTCATCCCTTTGTGGCTTCCTTTATAGCCTCGTTCACTTGATATGGTATTCTCTGTGGTTTCTTCATCCCACCTTGATTTGGTCCACTTCGAAAAAATATTGGAATCGTTTCCCTTTTTCCTATTGATTCCTTCAAAATAAGCCCCATTTTCCTGCTTCCACGAGTGTGGTTCCTTATTTTCCATTTGCAAGGTCCCAATGTTTTGTTCTATGGTGAATTAAAATTAAGGTGAATTGGTTTTGATCGCTTAAGCCATTTGCCTTTCGCAACTGTTGTTCATCATATTTCTCAAAAAACGAAGGACCCAACAAGCCCCGACCACAATCCATTGACTCACTCTCTAGTCAATGTGATGTTGGTGCATATGGCACTTGGTCTTCTTATACTTCACTAGTTGCAGCTGGTCACCTTCAAATGAAGGACCCAACTCTGGCATGATATGTAGTACATTATCCTTAAATCTAGTGTATGGGAAAACAACATCATTCCAAGCAAGCATCTAGTATTGTAGAAACCTGTCTCGCAAATTGTGCAGTTTTATCAGCAGTAAACTCTGTGGGCTAGGATTGAAGGATGTTCTAGAATTGTTTGTCAACGCTGGTAATGAGAGGACTCAATGTAAGTCAATGGCACTATGCATCTGGGAAAAGATCACAGAGCACTAGTTTAGTGACCTATGAGGCATCTTCTATCTTCTAAGTTTGAAGTGCTCATTGCTTGGGTGAAGAGCTTCTTGAAATTTTCCCGGAGCGGATACATACGCTGATTTTTTTTAGCAAGAATACCGTTACAATCACAAAGCTGAATGAAAAAATCTTGGGAGTCCTCAAGAATTTGGGGAATATTTTATTTCATGACTAATGTGGAAATGATCTATTGAGCAACCTACTTGCAGTACTAAGAAGATGGATCTGGTCTGGTATGAGATAATTTAGTTACAGTACCTTACAACTCTTGATTCTTTGCAACTAATTTTACACATGTTGCTTCAATATATTCAAAACATTCAGCAGGGGAATAGGCAGCAAAGTCCTTAGGTTGATCATCAATAAATGAAGTAACAACTGACCACATAGACTGGTATTTGGTACCTGATTCTGATAGTTGTTGCTCGAGATTGGCCTTTTCCATGCGAAGTTGATCACACTCACTTGTAAATAAGGCAAGCTACTGCTCGTGCCGATCACATGCGGCTAATAGATCGATACACTAGGATTCCATATGAACCAAGCAGTCTTCAATTTGAGTGGAAAAAGAATGAATAAACTGAAAAAACTAAGGGGTAGACCATGTATTGAGTGCATCGACTGAAAGTGAATATGACATTGGGATCCTTGTTTGCAGTGGTTGGCCACTAGAAACTGATTTCTATGACTGGCCCTGGGGAGAAGAGTCCGTCTCTTGGTCACATTCTTTGGAGATCTCTTGACAAAGTTGCAATAAGACTAGTGGCGCAATAAACAAGACAATATCATGCTGCTGTGCAATGAGAGAAATAACTTGGTGATAGTGCTAAGGATCACTGATGAAAGTAGCGACCTGTTTTGTAGAGAGAATGAAACTGGGTGGGGAGGAAGGGA
The DNA here is from genome assembly GCA_000404065.3 of Pinus taeda. Lineage (NCBI taxonomy): Eukaryota > Viridiplantae > Streptophyta > Pinopsida > Pinales > Pinaceae > Pinus > Pinus taeda. Next base: position 36,061 of record APFE030476416.1, on the reverse strand, counting down.
TAGTAGAGGAAGGAACAATCGATTCAAAGACAAGCGACATTGAAGGCGAAGGGACAATCATAAATGGAGACAAAATGGGAGAAGTGACAACAACTTGGTCTGTATCCATGTAAGTATATTAATCAAACCCCACATTTGTATCAGGTCAGTCGAAGATGGTTACTTCGAAAGTACTTGGTGAAGCATTAGAGATGGAGTTTGGAGAAGGGGGATGTTCCTAAGTGACAAGCACAATAGGTGCAATACTAGCAGGACGTTCATCTGTAAGATTGATGATGCCAAAGGAAGTTAAGGTAGGATTTTGAGAGGTCTGATGAGGGGAAAATGAAGTGGTGGTGGTGGTTGGAGGAAGAGTCGAAGCAACAGTGGGTGGTGCAGTAGACATAGGAAAATAGAATCAATATTGGTGGCTTGGCAAACCAAAGAACCTACCTCACTCCAAGTCATATATGCCGAAGAAATGCATTCCTGTGCTTTCTTTAACAGAGTCTGGAGGCCTTCTTCTATATCAGTAGGACAGTCGTAAAAGGAAGACAAAGAAATTTCAATAAAGTTTCTAGGGTGCATACCATCAAAATAATGAAGAACATGACCATCTTGCTTCATTGCAATTATCCCAGGCCATGAAAGAACCTCATTGTGAAACACATTCTCATTGAGGTAGAAATAGAGTTTTCACATAGAGAAAGTCGCTTGGTTAACATTTAGAGGTCGAATATAGCAATGGTTATGGCCAATCTTGAACCAAATTTGTTGAGAATATCGATCTAATAATGAAAAAGGTAACCGCGAGATATTACAGGTAAAACCAACCATCTTGTTATACCAATGTCCAAACGTGAGGTCATTTTAGTCTCAATTGGTGGGATCCTAAGTGTTGCACCACTGGGCCCTATGTCTAAGCAAGTGGTTCATCATTAGTGATGGGTGCCAAGTCTCTCCCTTTAGGGGGGTACAATTTATGCATGACGAGAGGAATAAGTAAATAACCAAAAACAAAATGTGGCACTAACATGAATATCTTCAACGTCTTCAAATAATTCATTGAGAAAGTAGCTAGATCAATAGAGTTGGTCCCCTTGAACACACGCCTCAAAAACCGAAATTATATGAAGAGAAAACTCCCCTCTAGTAAAATGGCACATGAGTTTGTTGGAAATAATGGTGCAAGTGACTTTAATAGGCTAATTATTGATCAAATCAATGACTGCTTTGTGTCCCTTCCTCTTAGTTCCATACTTTTTGTACACGTTATTCTCATCGTTCTTTTTACCTCACTTGGAAACCTTTTGAAATGTCGTATTAACATCGGTGTTGTAAGAAGAAAGTCTTATCAGCCAGTGAATATCTTGGACATGGATTAGATATTCCTGATCCAGCCACAACGAACAACCATGTAGTCGGCTGATTAAAAACTTAGTACACCACATTATCACCCCCGTGGTACCAAAAACATGTAATGATCGCAGAAGCAACAAGGAAGAATGTTTTAACGGGCAGAACTCAGTTTTGATGTTAAGAGTGGAATGAGCATCCGGTCTAACATTGGGCTTCAAGAAAAGTTTAGTGCAGAGGGAAGGAAAAAGGTCATGGTCTGAGTGGTCATTATTGACCAGAATGGCATTGTCATATTTTCCAAGGAGTTCATTGTGGGAATGGAAACAAGAGTCGATGAGGAAGAGAGACACGATGGTTTTAATTGTTTGACCCATGGTAACATAGAAACGACTATAAACAAGATGAATAGGGGGGCGACAAAAGAGTGAAGACTCAGCAAAGTGCGATACAAAAAACAAGGTGAAAAAATTGAAAAAACTCTAGGTGGAATGACATGCGAAGGACAACGAATGAGGGTTATATAGATATGTACAATATAAGGTTGAAGTGACTTGACTGTTACGTTATGGATAGCCACTAGACTTGAAAAACCCTCATAATAATGACAAACCACTCCACTTGCCGTGACAATTTAAGTGACTGACATCCTAGATTAAGGAGTAATGGAAAATCCTATTGATATGCGAGCATATGAGATTGCAAATTAACTAATACAAGACTTAAATTATTGACTGAAAAGACAAGTATTAAGGAAAATGACAATACATGACACATAAAAAACCTACCTGGCCACAATCTCCTGAGGTGGGTCACAACTAGAAAAGCATTATCAACACTGCAATGAAAAGAAATTGACTTTAACTAAGACAGACAAAACTATCAAAAGGAACATACACTAACTAAAAATGATGCAACTACCCTAAAATCTAAATAATACTCCCTTTCTAGAGAGCGTTTTAACCAGAATTTGTTGAGCCAAAATAGGGCTTCAAGTGAACTCCATTCACCCAACCAGACAAACGGATGCCATCCAAATGAGCAAGACTAACAGCTCTAGAATGTATAATTTCCACAACATAAAATGAACCAAGCCAATGCATTTGGTGCTTACGAGGATGCCTCAGATACTTACTATCATAAAGTAACACACAATGTCCAAGAGAAAATTATTTATTCTTGATGTGTCAATCATGTCATGCCTTTTGTCGTTCTTTCTCAACATCCTAGTGGAAATCTTCAAGGAAGCACTGCACATCCAATTGCCATAACTCCTGCAACATTTATGAGATGGATTCGTCCTTCGACATCTTAGTGGCATGAGAAATTAGGATGTTAGGGATTATAAATTATGCTGGAACCACTACTTCCTTTCTATAAACCAATTGAAAAGGGGTATATTTATACAACCTCTTGGTTGTAGTGCAATAAAACGATAATTTTTATGGAACCTGTTCATCCCAGTCATCCCTATTCGTAGAGAAAATTTTAGTAAGACCTTTCTCCAAGATCTTGTTAAATGCTTCAATAGTGCCATTTTCTTGTGGGTGATAAGGGATACTCTTGTGATGTTGTATCATGATGTTCTGCAGTACTGTCTGAACTGTCTCATTAATAAAGTGGGAACCTTGATCATTGGTAAGAATTCGGGGAAATCCAAATATTGTGATTATGTTTTCAAAAATGAATTATGTTGTTGTATCAACGGTGTAGTATTTAATAAGAGCCACTTTTTCCCATCGAGTCAAATAATGTGTTGCAGTAATGATATATCGAGCATGGGAATGACGAGTAGGCATGTTAATAGGTGCAATGAAATCAACGACCCATTTTTCAAATGCTTCTAGTTCCTGAATTAGGTGTTAAGGTAGCTCATCTCATTGAGATGGCCGACCAACAAATTGACAAACATCACACTACTTGGCATATTCATTGGCTTCCTTGAATAGGGTCGGCAACCATATACCAACTTGTAAAACCTTTCGAGCAGTAGCTTTCTCTCCAACATGGCCTCCTGCAACACCTGCATGATGTTCCCATAAAATATTGTCCCTGTCATGATCCAATACACATCGCCTAAAAATATGATAAAGTCCCATTTTATATAAATGGCCTACAATTAATTGATAGTTGGTGGCATGAACAACCATATGCCATTTCTGCATAGATGTATATTCCTTCGAGCATGGACCTGTTGTGAGGAACAATGTAATATCTTCCAAATAGTTTGGAATTGCTTCAATGCAGAGTAAGTGGGCATCCGATAGCTGGTCGTCAACTAAACATTCAGATTCTCCTAATTCAAGGTGAGATAAATGATCTAGACCCACATTTGATGTCCCTAGATTGACAATAACTTGAAAGGTAAGCTCCTAGAATAACAAAAGCCAACACCAGATTCTCCCTTCAAGCACTGGTTTATTAACGAAGTGTTTCAAAGTTGAATGGTCTGTAAATAATTTAAAAGGACCTCGTAATAGATAGTGTCAGAATTTTTGAGAGAATACACCATAGCAGGATATTCCCTTTCTGTAGTTGTAAAATTCTTATCTGTAGTAGAGAGTTTGCGACAGGCGAAATAGATGGGATGATCCAAATTTCCTTCTCCAAGTTGCATTAAAATATCTCCTAACACAATTCGATATGCATCTATATGAACATGGAATTTCTTATTCCAATCAAGATGGACCAAAATGGGTGTACTTACATGTTTCTCTTTGAGAGTGTCAAATGGAGAGTCACGTTTAGCAGACCAAATAAACCTTTCCGATTTCTTCAAAAGCTTCTCCAGTGGTGCCATGTTTAAAGCATAATTTTGAATAAACCTGCGATAGTATCCAATATGTCCCAAATTTGACCGCAACTGCTTCACATAAGTAGGTGGTGGCATATTCAATATCACCGTGACTTTGACTGGGTCCACACATACTCCTTCTTTACACACCATGTGGCCCAATAAGGTTCCAAAATGGACGAAAAAAATGCATTTCTTCAAGTTTAAAGAGATTTGAAGCCACCCGCATTTGTCAAGCATAACTCTTAGCAAGCTAGAATGATTCTTTAGCAAACTATAAACTATTCAGTCATCCATGTAGACCTCAAGAAACTTAGGAATGTATTCTCAAAAGGCAGCTATCACAATTCATGAGAATAATGCAGGAACATTATTTAATCCAAATGGTATAACATTATATGCATAAGAACCCATTTCTACGGTAAATGTGGTTTTCTTCTTGTCTTCCTCTACAATCCTGAACTGGTGATAACCAAAAAATCCATTAGTGAAAGAATAAGCTTCATTTCGTGCAACATTGTCCAAGACTTCATCACTGAAAGGAGTGGGAAATGGGTCATATACACAAGCATTATTTATAATTCTATAGTCAACACACACCCTAATATCTCAAGAATCTTTCTTACCTTGGATACGATAGGGCTTATCCACTCAACCTCATCAAACAGAAATATAAGTCCAATAACCAACAATTTGTTGATCTCCTTCTTCACTTTATCTTTAATACTTGGATTTAACCTGTAAGGTCGATGATTGGCTAGTTTCACATTTGGTTTCAGTGCTATCTTCATCTCCCCAGGCTCACCTTTAATGCATTTTAGTTTAGAAACTGAAGCAGGAAATAAATCTTCATACTCCTTAAGCAAATCAAAGACCCCTTTGGTAGTTTGATCATCCTAGTAGTCATCGATAAAAGCAAGTTTGGGTTTCTCTTCAGTCCCAATAGTTAACATTTTCAACTTAAGAGGTTGCAAATTTGGTGTATAGTAACATGGTCTTCTTTTATCTCCCTCTCCCCTTCAGATTATTTAAATGATAAATTCCTTAATTCTTCTAAATCATCATCAGATTATCTATTAATTTTACGACAATCTACATATTCATGAAACCCTGATTCGTATTGTTGTAAAAAATCTCCATATTTGTTGCATTCCACCAAAGCACTTCAAAATGGGAATAACACCCTTTGGTTAGCCTTGAGAGCTTCATCTATCTTCTCATCAGTGTCATGGAATGAAATATATTTGCAAAACTGATCATTCATTTCATCTAGCCTGTTCTTTGTCTTTTCATCTCCCCCTTCAAGTATCATTCTTGCAAAATAGTACCTAGATTATGAATGAACTGATGCATCCACATCGCAACTAGTACACCATCATCCTTCCAGGTGGAACAATAATTCTAGATGTGCTTTTGCAGGCTAGTACATCCATCATAGATAGGAATCTTAGTGAAGGTTTTTCTTGAAGGTGAGAATCTATAAATCATAGCAATTTTAATAGTATACCAGTCATAAAATTTGTCATGATGGACTTCCCACCATCTTGTAGGGGTCTCTTGTAATGCAACATTCATCAAGGACATATTTTTATTTTCTTATATTGAAGAATCAAATTCTTAAATAAAATTCTCAACAAATTCAGTACCATTGAAAATAGGATAATTGTGTACCTCAGTACCATTTTAGCGGAGACATATGATAGTTACATAATGCTGCGAATGAAGCTTGTGATCCCCATGCTTCCAATCCTCCATCGCAAAATCAGACCCTACTTCTCTTCTTTGCACACTTATCCAAATTATGGATTCGACCGCCATGGGGTTGATATAATACTCCCTCTTCCCAAAAGTCAGTTGATAGAACCGATTTAACAAATTGGGTTCTTCAACATCATCTACGGGCTCAATGAATCTTGGGCCTTGGTATGGATCCAATGGTTGTATGAATAAAACTCCATCCACCTCAATGGTCATAGTTTCCTATTTTAAATCGATCACTACGTAGTTTTCAAATTCCCAGTCAATACCCAATAAAGTTTCATATCGATCCTTATCACCCATACTATAAATTACTTCAAAGTCTGCATAAGCCTTAACACCTGCAATATCAACCTCAACATCTTCTAATCTCTCAATCGGGAGAATATAACACTGAATTTCCATACATAATTGAATGGGTGAGAAAAGCAATTTGGATTTCCTGAGAGCCTTTCTTGGTAAAATATTAACATATGAACCAAGATATAACATGGAATCCTTGATATGATATCCAACAATCTAGGCATAAACCCGAAATTCTCTTTTGGTTCAATTCTTATTTTTCCGAACTCACCTCAAATATCTTTAAGGAAAAATAGCATAAATAGATTCTTCTGAAAATAGATCATCCTTCACAACAACTCTTAACTTTCTTCTCAACTAACCAACAAGTTTCTCATCATTCATAATCTAAAAGAATAACTTAAACCACTCCAAAATTAGTTGGGATATCTCTCATGAGGATCTAGGACTTTTGTTCTGCACTTGTTTTGGCTGCTCAATCCAATTAGTTGCTAGAATAATTTAGCTGCATCTCTATAGTATTCTTTCTATTGGTTGGTATCATAGATTTCTTCAGTGACACTGTCCTTATGAAAGTTGGTTGCTCAGAGGTTCCAACATCAACTCCGGTTCTTTTCCCTCCTTTGATCACTATATTAATATTAGGCTACACCACTGGCTCTTGTTCTCATGGTTCAATATTAATCAAATGAGCTCCCTTCATCTAATTACCTTCTTCCCAACAGATAATTAGCTCTGGACAATCTTTTGAGCATGTGTATTCACTTGAAAATGTGAACACTCAGGTATTCTCGGCATTGGAAATTCCCTTGCAATATGACCTTATTGGTCATAGTTATAACATCTGATTGGACCTCTAACTCCTGTCCTCCCTCCCCTTAGAGCTCCTCCTCTTCATCCTCAAGAAGATTCATTAACTCGGAAAACTGTACAATCTAGGCAATCAGCCAAAGCATATAAGGACAAAAATTGATCTGTATGATGTGTGGGAAAACCAAAAAATTCACAAAATAGGTTGTTGGGCACATTGGAATGCTTTTTTAAAACATGTTATAACTAAGGTGAATGGCCAAAGGACCTACAAATTTCACAATACTCATTCATAGACATACCTTGATGCGGAGGAAACGCCTGATATCAAGATGGACATTGGAAAGGTATTGCTGAGGAAACTTGCGCAACTTTGGGATGATGCGATAATGACGGAGGAGGTCCCATAGGAAAACTGGATGGTCCTAGATCCCTAGGCCATAGAGATTCTGTGACATGGTGTCCTTCAACTTGATAGTGCATACACCAAACTTAAGGTCATATAGGTCAAGTGGGAGAAATATCTTTGATATGCTAAGTAAGAGTGGAAATATGGTTATGGAGTTCCATAATAGTAGGATCAACATAAGGAGCAACCAATTTGTAATCCTGAGGATATCACACCATGGCTTCAATATACATTTCTTGTTCTAATGCATCCTACAATGTATCGATCTTCTGTTGTGACAAAAAAATCCTAGTCATTGGTAATAGAGCTTTAATAAAAGAATTCCTTTGATGATGAGGATCAATAGGATATGGCAATTTGCTAATAGCATATTTGAATATATGCATGCACTAACAAACAAACTCCCCCTCCCTTTGACGAATATCCAATAAATGTTCCAAGACTTTTGCTAATTAGATTGAGGTACAACTTAAATTCTTGAAGAAAATATCATTTAACAACATCCATAGCAACATTTGGAATTACATCAATCAACTTAATAAACCAATGGAGTGCCTGACCCCTAAGAGCAGTTTGGAACTCAATAATTTTAGTGGCATCAGGAATATGTCGAGCCCTCCAAAAAGATTCACAGAGGTACCAATTTTTTTCAACATCTTCACCACCTCATCTTGAAAATTTTGGATAGAGAGTAAGCGATCCAACCTTATTCCTAGCCATGACTGTGTGCCTTGACTGAAAAATTACAAATCCTTTGGAAACTGATTGAAAGTGATTACCTGAATTGGACTGAACACCATTGTTGGAACTACTTCCTCCACTAGAACTACCAAAACTATCTAGAATGTATCTGCTAAAATTTTATAATCTTAGTTAACTTAGAAAGGAATTGATCAGAATTATGATATAGTACCAGTTGAAGGTTAGGGAGAGGAAGATTTTTACTGGTATGTTGCGGGTTGTTGCTAATGGGGATCAACCCATCTTCAAAGAACAATTGCCTCATCATAAAATGCATATCATCATCTATTGGAGTATGCTCCACTGACATCATAATTGGCTGCACAGGTGGCTCAGGCATGTGAAATCCTTCTAACTCTAAGTGGTGCCTACCAGTCCCAACTAAACATCCTGAAAAACCACCGTTGATGTATCATACTTCGCCAGAAGAATTTTCCCCATGCTCTCCACTTCTCCGCAACTTAGGAATATCCATGTTATACTCCTATGGTGCTGAACTTATCACCGTTTCTATTATCATTTTCAATTCTCTCCTCCTACACATAGTCTCTCACAACTTCCTTTCTTGTCACTCGTCAAATATTCTTGAAACTTCCTTAACTAGACAACATTCCCCCCCATGTCAAACCCCCAATACCTAGGGTTTTAAGTGGCCATTCGATCTTCTTGGAACAATAGCAGATTTTCTTCAATCGTCAATACCTTGATCCATAGGGGAATCTCATTCAACAATTTCTCTAAAAAAGGACTGATGATCTTCAACTACAAATTCAATTTTATAACCTTTTGTTGTTGCATTCACCCAAAAATAAACAACCCTTGTCAGATCTGTATCCAATTGGTGGAGTTTATCCAAATCAGTCGTCGAACAATCTCTATGAATTGCAGGCCGACATCCAACCCCAACTTTAATTCACAATCATTTCAACCAATCTTATAACTTCTCAAGAAACTCATACCATAATATTTTGTATTGGTCACAGGCAAGGTCAGCATACAAAACTTCCTATCTAACCTAGTCTCGGTTCTTTTATCTCAGTTGAGCTTGTCGCACAATGAAGTGATCAACTTTCTGATGCTGCCAATTTTAAATAGCTTTACCAAAAATTTCTAGATACGATGATCTAGATCCCTTTTGAGCTTATGGTCCTGACAATGGAGCCATTTGTTGGCAGAAAATTTCAAACAAATAATGACCCAGGGTTCAACTTGAATTGCCAACAAAATAAGTTATCGTAGTCTAGCTTTTTGTTAACATATTCACTCCCTTTTTCAAAGGAGCATCTCGCCCGAGTCAAGCTAGAACCACGTAAAAGTTTAAGGGATCTAGACTATTATCAAAACATTATTTGTGCCATTAACCTTTTATCACCTATGTAACCAGATAGTAACTATAACATGCATTCATCACAGAGTAATCAAAGACATCGTTTGCATATATAACACCAATTTTTTTTAAATGGGGCTATGCATTCATTAAACTACAACAACATAGAAATTCCCAAACTCCATTTTACTAATATAGCCAACAATTACATCATGGATAATATACGTTTGTAAGAATATCTCGACGGGAACATTACATTTAACATTGAAACACATAAACTAAAACTTTTGCGTAGAATCAAAACCCTATGGCACCAATGAACCAATACAAACTAGAACAAAGACTTAGTATAAGAAAAACTGCAGAATTCATCCCTCTATGCCTTCCTTTACAGACTCACTCACTTGATATGGTTTTCTCTTTGGTTTCTTGACCCTGCCTTGATTTGGTCCATTTTGACAAAAGCTTGGGGCCATTTCCCTTCTTCTTGTCCATTCCTCCAAAATTGGCCCCATTTTCCTACTTCTGCAAGTGTGCTTCCCTATTTTCTGGATGCATAGGTCCTAATGTTTTATTCTCTGCCCAATTAAGGTTTCAATGACCTAGTTTTGATCGCTTTAACCATTTGCATTCTGCAGCTGGTTTTCATCATATTTCCCAAAAAACAAAGGACCCAACATGTTTTTTTTAAATGGGCAGTGGTGATTATGATTTTGGCATTTAATGTTTAAATATGGGTTGTCATTTTGAATGGACTACTGGCTGGTGGGCTGACCACTTAGTCGGCATAGGTTCAAATCCCATAGGTCCAAATATGGTATGCGGTCAAGGAACATTGAAACGGCCATATCTATATCTATATCTATTAGAATATAGATATAAGATATAGATATGATATAGAATAGAATAATGATATAGATATAGTATAGATATATAGGGAGGGAGCGGGTTCGCTAGATTTTCCCTATATATATATTTTTAATTTATTTTTTAAATAACCAATTCAAAAACCATCGGCAAAATTTTCTAGGTCACCAAACATTTTAAGTAGACGTCAATTTCTCCATTTTCAGCTGTCGAAAACCACTGTCATTAAGTTTCATTTTGTCGCTTAGTTAAAAACTGCCAAATTTAACCGGACCTCCAATTTTAGCGTACCTCCAAATTTAGTTGCCGCTCTGCTAAATTTAACTAGTGGGGCCTAATTGACCAAAACTTTGACTGCAAATATATTGAGCATACAAACTCAAATTTGAGTGTCATTTACGCTATTGGAATCAAGATGAGGAGCTCTACTTTCTGGCCCTAGTTTCAACAAAATCCCAAAACTTTGATTTTTGGGCTTTTCCAAAGCCACCTTTGATTTTTGAGCCTTTCCAAAGCCACCTTTGATTTTTGAGCCTTCCTAGAGCCATCTAGATCACTAACACAAGAAGTCAACCTAGCTTTGTAACATGTCCTTGAAAAGCATAATAAGGTCTTTAAGATACTAGAGGGTTTACCCCCTTTGTAGGGAAACTATAACATTGAAATTCCTCTGATTCTAGGAATTCAACCACCAAATGTACTTCCTTATTGACACCCTTTTGCAAAAAAAAAAGAAATAGAAAATATCATTAAGTAATTATTGGAGGCACGAGTCATATGTGATAACACTAACCCTTAGTCATCACCAATAGTCATGGTGTTAAAGAAGGAGGTAACATGGCTCATATGTATTGATTTTAGGTACCTCAATAAGTTGATGATCAAGGACAAATTTTCTATCCCAATTATTGATGATCTCTTGGATGAACCTAATGGAGAAAAGTCTTTCACTAAGCTTGATATGTGTTCATGATACCACCAAATTAATTTTAAAGAGACACACATCTCTAAGGAAACCTTCAAAACACATGAAGGTCATCATGAGTTTCTAGTGATTCCTTTCAATCTTTGTAATGCCCCACCCACCTTTTAGAGGGTCCTGAAAAATATTTTCAAACCCTTCCTATGCAAGTTTGTGTTAGTCTTATTTGATGATATCTTGATCTATAATAAGCATGGGAATCACACATAAAACATGTTAATATGCCCTTGCAACTCATGAGAGATAACCAATTATTGATGAAGCACTTCTAACGTGCTTTTGGGGCTGCTAAGGTTGAATATTTGGGTCACAATGTAAGTCAGGTGGGAGTATGAGTTGATCCCAAGGAAGTAGTAGCTATGTAAGATTGACCTTGTCCCAAAACATTGAAGAGTTTAAGGGGATTCTTAGGACTAAAAGGTTACTACAGGACATTTGTGAAAAAATATGACAATATTGTGGCTCACCTAACCTCAATCCTTAAACTAAATGCCTTTGTTTGAAGTGATGAAGCATCACATACATTCATTGCTTTAACGAATGTTATGTGCACTACTCTAGTATTAGTAGTGCTTAGCTTTAATAAGATTTTGTTTAATAAGTATTAGCAGTGCTTAGCTTACCATTGAATTCTCTGTCGAGTCTGCATTTTGTCTATATAATTTTTTAAGATTTTAATTGTAGTAATTTATTATAAAATAATTGTTTAATCTTCCACCATTTAAATTAAATAACTTCTTTACTTCCGATTTTTTTAACAAAAACTAATATTTTAGGTACAACATTTTAAAATTTACAATTATTCTTACATTTCAAATATTAATAATGTTATAACATATTTTAACTTGTATATTTTTAATAAAACCAAATTATTCAACATAAAGAAACACTATATTTTTACTTATGATATCCAAATTACATAATATGATAAGAGAATATAATTTTTATTTCTCTTATCAAATTATATGATATAACAAGTGTGGCACATAGTCCTTGTCATTCAGGATATGCATGTATATATAAGTTAGAGGAATAAACAATTGAGCATGTAATATGTTTAAGTAGGTAACTTAATTCTTCAATTACTGCCCTATACCTCATTCTACCCATTTAACAAATGCAATTGTTGCTTTAGTATGAAAATTCTTCAATCACATAAGTAAAAATTAATAAGTAAAGAAAATCACATAACCAAGACGTTATGTATGTAATTGTTAATTATATTTTCAAATTATGTGATGACCCAAAAAAGGGTAGATAAGAGTTGGTTATGAACCAAAGAAGAAAAAGTTATTAGATACAAGATGTCAAACACATCACATATTTGTGATTATAATTAGAGAGCATTTGAATCATACAAATTAGCTTTTAAAATGTATAAAAATTGGTAAATTTTATTTGTGTTTAATATATAAATTAGTTTTGTAAAAACATTGAAAATTTTAATTAATTTTATATAATTTAAATATAGAGAAATTCGATGATAATATAAAATAAATTATTATTAGTTATTATATAAAATTTTGATTTTTTTTAAATAAAAAATAAAAGCCAATCTATTAAAAATTTACTTGTGTTATTTTTTTAAACTAAGAAATTAAATGTAATTATATAACTTTAGCTGCCTAATTTATTTATTTTTTATAATGGAAAAACAATTTTTATTTTAAAAATCAAAACATATTATTTTAAACTATTAAAAAAAATTATTTAATACCCTTCGTTTAATTAGCAAATGATTTTTCATTTAAAAAGTGAGATTTATTTAGTACACTTGATCTAAAAACATATGTGGCATGTCAACTTTCAAATTTGATGTGTTTGCTAAATCTAAAAAAAAACTAGTTATAACACTACACACTGTTAACACAACACCATGAGTGACTTTATTTATTGTAAAAACGTAGTCTCCTGCATTTGTCTGACATGTAGTTTGCACCCTTAAAATTTGTGAGGACATTTTTTATGGCATTTTTCATGAGACTATAAACATGTTTGAGGGCGTCTTTCTAACACTATATGGTGAGGGCATATTTCATGAGACTATAAATATGTTTGAGGGCTTCTTCCTAATATTATATGGCAAAAGCCATGTGACCTTCACCTCTCTCTGCTTGCATTAAAAATAGTTAGCAATAGTTCATGAAAATTAGAAGCATTTAAAGACTTGGATGATATATTGGACTATAAGATATTGAGTACGTTGCTTGTCAAGTTTTGGTATCGTTCACTAAACATCTTGTCAGACTCAACATATATGCAAATTTGGATTGGTAATCAATTTGGGAGAGTATGTGATTTGCTTTTTGTTGAAAATAACAACATAAGAAAAACTATAAAACACTTTATACATATATTTCACGAGGAGTGAAAGAACCCAAGATGTTTATAAGACTTTTTTAGATCAAAACTCAAAAACCCATAGTGCTATACTCATATCAATACTTATTATCAATATTTGGCAGTGATAATGACATTAAGTACAATTTAACAGTTGGGAATAGAAGGACAAAAACAAAAGAAAAATCTACGGTTAGAGCAACCATTTAGATTCTAAAATTGTAAGGTGAGGACTGTTAGAAGTAACTTCCTCAATTAGTCATGTAGTATACTTGTTGAGTTTGTTTGTTTGGGGAAAGCTTATTTTAGTTGTCATGTTATTTTAAATATATGAACAAAATATTATTATATTTTATATCCTCAACAACATTATATAAAACAAACAAAATTGTTTATGTTCAAACATGAAAAGTCTTCATCCTTTAATTATCTATTATGACTGACATAAATTTTTGGTGGGTAGTAACTACTACTGAGTTTGCACATTTACACTTTTACTACATGTTAAAAAAAACATAAACAATGGTTTTACACTTTTACTTCCATTTTGCTCGTATTCATTTTTTATGCAAATACTTGATTAAAATATGGTGTGCAAGAAAATATAACCAATAGTAGGTATAATTATCTCAATCTTATTCGTCTTCATTTTTAATGCAAATACTTACTTAAATGCACGGTAAATCATAGCATCATGACAAATCATGGCATAAATATTGCAACTACATCATAAATTATGGCAAAAGAAATTTGAGGCAGTTATCCACATGGCCCAGAGGCTTCAATATGAACTTCAAAGTTAGGTCCAATCAAATGTGTGAAAAAATGATTAAATATTTGTTTTTCAAAATCCAACATTATAACTTGTGTGAAAAATTTATTAAATATTTGTTTTTCAAAGTTCAACATTATAACTTGCATTGGTCAATGCTAAACTAATAGTGGTCAAAAGACAAATTTAGAATAAAGAATATAATTTCATCACATAATTTTTTTTTTGATGATGATGATGATGATGATGGTTAACGTCCACTAAGACCAAATAATGATCTATCGGACCTAAAAAGACAAATTATTTATTTTGATTTAAGATTTTATTCCTATTCTCAAAAAGCTTGGAGAGAAGCCTCCTGAGTTCACTATAATTTTGGCATTGTAAAAGGTTAGGAAGGTCAGTGTTGTAACAAAGGTTGTGAAATTGAGATCTAGTGTGGTTGTATGCAGGGCACTCTAAGAGGAAGTGGTTTTCATCCTCGATGCTCCTATTCTCACAAATATGGCAGATCCTTTCTATCCATGGCGTTTTAGGAACTACCCAGTGGCCAGTTTCACTATGGAGCTCATGAGAATTCGTTCTAATCTTTGCTATATTAATTTTCTTTTTTGAGCTAGTTAGAATAGAGAGATACTTTTGATCTTCAAGGGTGGGGTTGATGACCTTCTTAGAATAACTTAATTTTCTTTTAGACGCTAAATCTTTCTCACACCATAATTTTTCTTTGAATTTAGAAGTAACAATATCTTTAATGTTATTTATGTTTTGCAAGAATCGTTCTCATTGATCTCCCAATAGTTTAACCAGGTCCTTGTGTCCTTATGCCATCCTCGGTTAAGCCTTAGGTGATTTTGGCTGGAATTTAAAGCTAGCTTAGGAAGTCTATGATTGTCTATGTTATTGAGCTTGTGCTTATACATCAGAAACCTGAGCATAGCTAGGCTCTCAATAGAAGAAAGACCTGCTTCTATAAGGAGAATAGGATATGGCGTATTACTTTTAATTTTCAGGTTATAAGTTATAAAACGCTTCTAGATTTGCTCAATCTTCCGCCATGATTCTCTGGAGATGCTGCAGCCCCAAACTTCACATCCATATAAGATAACAGGAGT
>APFE030476416.1:0-14460 GCA_000404065.3 Pinus taeda | reverse complement strand
AAAAAGTCACTAACGTACCTTATATATGACTTTATTGACAAATTACTTTCATCACTACCCAAACCTATGATGTATGAGAGCTTGTCCATATATTTGATTCATTATCTAATCGAAAGAATGAAATGGAGTGAGGTGCATTGTATTATAAGATCATTACTATTTATCACTTCAAAACTGCAGGAACTTACCATTTCTCTGTTTGCAGTGCGGTATGTGTGCTCAATCTCTGAAACTTAGAAGGGATGTGTTCAGATTTGAGCATTCATTTCCACATGCAAATGTCGATAGTGCATCGTTATATAATATCATATGAATTGATCTTTGTGAATCAAGAGGAAATACAGTTTCTTATCACACGATATTTTCTCCATTTCAATCAAGCATGCATTGTTATATAAGCATTCATACATATTTAGTCTGCGATGGGCGGGTGTGTATGGAATTCATCATGCGAAGGGATCATACGGGAACTTCGACTGTATACGTGTCCTACCACCTTCAATATTGATACTTTGAGTGATGGGTTAAGATTTCTACTTTGATCTTAGCTTGCTTTATGAAGTGAGGCTTGGTTTAGTAAGTCTGATCATGTATATTCTCTTGGTCTGTACTACTGGTTATTCTTATACGATGCTACGGTCGACATTTAGACTTTGCAGGTTCCTCAGGCATCAAAGGGCTTATGCAAAAGCTCAGGGTGCGACTGGGACTTACCTTTCTGATTCTCTTGGATAGCTTAATGTGCCTTCAATCTAAGGGTGGATAGCTCAGGTGAGAGGTTACTCTATTCTTTATAGCTTAATCCTGATATTCTTTCTAGCTTTATCCAATAAGAAACGAGACAAGTGGATTAGTCAAAACAAGCATGAGTGTGATGTATATAAACACGATCACATATTTTTTCTAGTATTTGCCTTTGCCGTATGTATGAAGTTTTCAGAGTGGAGTAGATTTCTATACGATGCTGCTAGTAGCCCTATTGACTAGTCCATACTTTCTTTCTTCTGCTGGAAAGAGTGATTGCCGATAGGTAACAATGGAAAGGGAGAGAGATTCGGAAGCGGCTGGCAGGTGGTCGAGAGCGTGAAATCATTATTCGGGTTGCTCATTAGCCGAGCAAGTTCACATAAAGATCGATCAGACTAAGGTGCGAAGCCGCTTTTCCCTCCGGGGGGCAAGGAATAGGAATCATTCATTCTTTCTGCTACTGCCCCTAAAAAAGTGAGAGGGCTACATCCAGATCCAAATGTCCACTTCCTTTTCCACCCATTGCCCATACCGCTAAGGTAGTCTTTCTATGATTGCTGGTCAAGATGATCGTCTGAAATGACGTATATAATGATGAAATGACGTAGATAATGGTATGATCGTTAGAAATGACATATATAATTGGAATCTCATTCATCAGAAGTGAGATTCTCCTTTTATCAGTCATATAAGGAGAGGAACTGGAAGAAGAATATCGTAATACAAAAGATACCTCATTATATATGTCATTACGCTTTAAGACTCAACCATTCGTACGGGGAGAAGAAAGAACAGTTTCGTGAAAATTAGATTGCGTAATTACGTATATAATGAATGAATGCATCGATATATGTGCCATAAAATATTCGATGTGATTCATTGGAAAGAACTATAGCTTTTCGAGTGATTCTGTATCTATTCGAGCGCACGCGTTGACCCCCTAAACCTGTAGAGCGTGGATTACTCACTCTGATCCCGAGTTTCCTATAGATTCGATCTCTTCTACACGAAATTCTCATATATAGACTCATGGATGAAGCACTGTTGGCCATTCTCCATCTCGTGTGTTTTGTGCCTTTGTCATCATAGGGGTCGAGTGTTATAACTTGGTCCCGCCCGCGTGCTCGCCCACTGTACGATTGCTGTATGGAGCCTCATTATGACTTATGCTTCTATTTTCACTGATTTACTAGACAAGGAGTATTCTTGTTGCAGACACTTTAGATCATATCCAGAGATGGGGCCCAAGTTCATTCATTCCGATATCTATCGAGTAGTAGGGGGCGGGATTGAAAGACAAGTCTGATCTGTGCTCTGCGGGAATATCTCGAAGCGTACTTCCTACTGACCCACCTGAGCGTTCAGATCCCGATTCAATGAAACTAAGTCAGGGGTTGAATGCAATGTGCATCTTTATATGTGCACATATGAGAATGGACACGGACACGGGCGGGAAAGCCTATATATATATGTGCTAGCCTTCCTTAAGCTCAAGGCATGCATGACAGCATCAGTCCCTCCCCGAACAGAAGAAAAGATCCGACTGGCAGCCCGTGTTCCGATTCGACTCGAAGATGCCCGCCTAGAGTCTTAGTACATTAACAGGCCCTCTAAGGTGATCGGTGCAAATATCGTTAGGAAAGAACTTAGAAAAGCAATGCAGGGATCAATAAAGACCGACCAACCATTAGATATCAATCACGTACCAAACGCGGCTACCTTTCCTACCGATCAATAGAGTCAATCATACACGCAAGTGAGTGAAGCGTATCGAGAGGATCAAAAGGGCATGGCAGAGGCACGAATTATGGGAATTTGTTGTTGTACCGAATTCATAGTAAGGGGGGCTTCCTGGAAATGGAGGGTTAAGGCTCTCTTGCATATAATATGAAAGGTTCTCTCCCGTCACACGTCTCACTAATTGACCGCTTGCGATGAGTGCCAGGTAAGAATGAAAATGTAGGCGAGCGTTGGTCGGGGCTAATACTGGTTGGTATCGATGTATAAAATCACAGTCAATCAACGTAGGGGTTATGTATCGCGTCTTCCACCATGCAATTATCACCTACTTGGAATGAACATACAAACTAATCATCAGTAGGGAACAGCCGCGGCCAGCAATACCATAACCTCTAGCAGACCACCTAGTCACCTGCAAGGGATGCACTCGTAGGCGGTGACCCTACCAACAACTCCATAATGAAAGCGAAATTATAAACCCTGGAGGATGCGTAAGCAGGCTCGACCATAAGCTAGTTACTTTTTTTGAGAGGGGCACCCAATAAGTAAATTGAAACTCGACCATGATATTCG
Organism: Pinus taeda; assembly: GCA_000404065.3. Classification (NCBI taxonomy): domain Eukaryota; kingdom Viridiplantae; phylum Streptophyta; class Pinopsida; order Pinales; family Pinaceae; genus Pinus; species Pinus taeda. The sequence goes on along the minus strand of APFE030476416.1, from coordinate 11,400 downwards.
AAGGTTTACTATGCTCTTCGTCTACTACGCTTGCCTTAGCTCAGACCCTGGTCGTCGTAGTAGCTTGTATTTTCATTCGTAGTAGCTGATAGTAGCCCAGACCCTCCGAGTAGCTTGTCTTTTCTTCAACCCTTTGACGATCCCGTGGAGTTGTCCCTAAATATTGAATAGAATCTATTTTACACTTTGGTGGGTGACTACACTTTCTAGGCGCTTGGGCGTTACTACACTTTAGGCACACAACACTCCCCATAGCAACACACAAAAGAACCACTCATCGGGCCGGGGACACGCGAGCAGGTGAAACACAAACAAACTGACCAAACTAGGCTTAGCAAGCAATCACTGGACCCAAGCTGATATATTATGAACATTGGATTCACTGATAGATCAAGATTGCTAGATCACTTTGGGCATGATTATGAACCCTTTCCCTCCGCTATTCAGGAGCTCAGGGAAAAGCTGATTGGTGTTTGCTGATCGAGGTTTGATTGTAGTTAGATACGAGAATTCGGCATCGTTCTGATCCCTTCGCATCCTTCACCAAATTCAAGAAGGCGAGGGCACGGGGGCAGGGAGAGCGGGAACGGGACAAAGCCAAGCTAGGGTGGCAGGAAAGGGGGACTACATAGATATGGGATGGGTAGGGGTACAAGGTGAGGGGAGGACGGGGGGTACGAGCCTCCAGAGGGACCGACCCACCAAGTCCGAGAGCCAAAGCATGCTATTATTCCGAACCGCACATATTGGAGTTGAAGCAAATAAGTGAGTCTGTATACCAGATGGTGCCCAGACTTTCAACAACTATTCCTGAAGAGGGCCCTTACCCTTTATATCTCATGTGCACTGGGGCACCTGAGTCCGTCAGGGGCTCGACGTGATAAGAAGAGGAATGCGGAGCCACACTACCACGAGCCACCGGCGGCCCAGAACCCGCACAAAACACGATAGCCCACCACCCAATAAGCAACAAGGAAGGCAGGGTGGGTACGTTAGTGACTCGACCCATGCCCCTTTTAGTTACTTATTTCTGAGAGGGGCACCCAAAAGTCAAATGCAATACTTATGACTCGACTGGATAAGGAGAGGTATGTTAGTGAGATCGACTGTAAGAAGTACGTAGTCGAACTCACTGATAAGGAGAGGAAATGCCCCGCAGGGTGAGGTACGAACCTCGACGATAAGGAAGAGGGATCGACCAACGGGAAGGTACTTAGGAACTACGGCTGATAAGGAGAGGTAACGTTAGTGACCTCACCAGCGAGAGAGGTAACGTTAGTGACTCAACCTGATAAGGGGAGGAACTTAGTTCTCGACGTATAGCCCCCCCACCCAATAATAAACCCAACCAGCAACGGGGCTCTGACTGATAACCCCCACCCATAAGTCACTTACAACTTACCGTTCCGCCAAACTGTTAAGGCGTTTACTTATTGGGTGCGGCAATAAGTAAACCCTAACTGGCAACGGGGCTCTCAATCTGAGAGGAAGCAACCTCATTTTAGCAGTCATTTGGGTTATTTCGACCAAGTCTGCACGCAAATGAGAGAGATTTTGCTCACTTCTTTCTCGAGTGGAAGAAGGACTCGGAGGACCCGTTAGGGAGCTCACTATTCATATGGTGAAGGAGCTTTCCTATCATCAGGGAAGGTCCCGGAGGGGACTGCGCTTCCTAGTGCAAGGACCCGACAGGGTGCTCGACTGATAAGGAGAGGAATATGGCTCATATCATTATGTATGAGCATCCACTTCATTTTGTCATTTCATTCATTGATGAATCAAGTTATGGTCTTGCTCGTTCCTTTCATATCCATCTTCGTAGGAATAGGATGGAGAGATCAAGATAGATTTCGTTTGTATACGATATTCTTCGAGAATGTTTTCGATAGAATTCTCACAGTCATTATGACATTTCGACCCATTATTTCGACCCATTATGATCTTTTCACTTCATGTCGTAGGAGCAGTAATTCAGCGTATAATTATATATGTCTTTATGCCATCACCTCCCCCTTCTTTTCTTTGTTTTGAATCGCACGTCTACCTTTCAAACCTGACAAAAGAAACGAAAAACCAGACAAAGGCCCCCATCTGCTCTCCTAACCCCCATCTCCCATGGTATGGAAATTGATGATGGATCGAATCACCTTGCTCTCCTTTTTTCGAGCAAGCAACTACGTTCCCTATAGAATTGGGCCCCCTCTCACCTACCTTTGTTTATATGAAATAACCTAACAGACCTCCTCTTTCTTAGGCTCCCGGCCCCTATGGTCGAGCCTGCTGTAGCATCCTTATGGTGTATCAGCCCCTGATATCTCTCCAGGTGGGTCGATATTGGATTGAAAGTCCTTATGCCATGTAGCGTATATAATATATCTTTTCTGAAACCACTACGTATTGGTTTCAGGGGCAAACGTATTTTTCGGCAACCCCCCTCCCCTATATGAATCCCCACGGTGATTTAGTATTCCCCACTGAGACCCACCTACCTATCTGATTTGACGCCCACCTCTACCTATCTGACGAATCAAAGGGGGGGTTTTTTCTCAAAAAAGAGACAAACATCATCACCCTTAGAAAACCTCTCACTCATGGCATAGATTGAGCATCTTGCACAGGATCCCATACATTGCCAAGTGATGTTCCAAATCTACTAAGAGCACACATACATGGTCTTTATCCTTTTGGAGGCCACTCAAGAATTAGTTCTTTGGCTCCACTAGTTGGAACGACTACAAGCAGAGGCTGAGGCCCAACCATTAGATCGATCCAACTGATCCATCACTAGTGGTTGGCCACTTAATTAGATGTGGGCCATCGGTCATACCACCTAGCCTGTGGAACTTCAGTAGTGGTCCACCTCATAGTTGGTTCACATGATGCAGATCACTGGGGTGAAGTTTAGAAGTGGATATCTCATGTGGAGCAGGACTAGGAAGCATTGAAGTTTTTCAATCAATAGTTATAAGCTCAATTCATTGAGGTTGTTGCAAAAAGTGATCATTAATAACACACCCGCTAGTAGTCCAAATAGGAAGTGGAACATGTCTAGGTATGGTTGGAGGGAATGTGGCTAGAGTTGAAAAGAAAATCCCTTGCTTCGAGTGACTGTTTACACCTCCCGTCTCGAGGAAAGCATGGAGCTACTATGGTCATCATGGAGGAAACTCTGTCTAAACTATGAACTTATAGGTTCAGCTAGAAGATGCATAGTTGTAGGGAAGTCAGTATCAATGGGAGCTCATGGACCACTTCCCACATCTGGTTGTAAAATGAAATGAAACTAGTGAACACATACACACTGGTACTATGAAAAGTAGAAGCATTTTGACCACTATGCAGGATTGGATGGGGTTTTGATAAAAGAGGTATAAGTCGGTAGAGGAGTTGTAAGAGAGGATAAAGTAGATGCATGCAGATGCCCAATACCTTACAAATCCCCTCAAGAAACAAGCCAAGTACATTGGCATCTAGGCTACGGATGATCATTTAGATGCCTTGCATGAAGCTACAGTCACAGATAAGAAATCCCTATGTGAGTTCCATCCTATGGCCCAATCCTTTTTTTCGGAACTCTAGTAGTTGGACTCCATTGTATATGTAGAGTGGGTGGCCTTGGAGAAGACACAACCATCTAAGCTAGATAGTGATAAGGCATAGACATTCATTACAGGTGCGTCTATCTTGTTGGGTGATTTGAAATCATGAGTGGAGGAATTTCAATCATTCCATGACAAGGTTGTAGAGGTCATCCCCAAGTGGGACTCTTCATTTGAAGGATCTACACAGCAAGAGGGTTTACTTGAGAGTGATTCAATGACTGTCGTTGGGGAAACTACCTATTCGTAACTTATATACTTATTCCTCACGGGGCCTTACGGGGGGCCACTTCATTTTTGAATAAAGGAAGTGGAAGATGGATGGTTAGGAAGAAGCAAAAGGATCTACATAGGAGATGCAGAGAAGGTGTGGAAAGGATGTGGTGCAGGTTGACTGACATGGTTATAAAACATCACTAATGCACCGGCATGGATAATGGATCAGCCTAGTGATCCTTATCACCTTTTGTCATTTTCTTGATATGATCAATGTGACCAAATCGTTTTGTATCAAATCCCATGAAGTGTAAGGGAAAAGGGTTGCTAACGGATGTTCGTTGTTGGATGTGGGCAGTCAATATTGTGAACGTTTCTAGTATTGTTATGTCGTAACTAGGACTTCAATTTTTGGTTCCTGTTGATGTAAGGAAATGTATGATGGTGTGGATTCAAAGTTATGAAGAAAATGAGTTTTGGAGTCCCCCTTTCAATTTCTATGTCATGTCTAAATGCTAAATCTGATTTCTTATTTCTTCTTAAGCGGATGCAATTTTCTGAGTGTGACAGCTGGCACCATCCGCATAAGGGATGAATACAGGTGCTTCTGACGACATATGCCAAATCAAGCACAAAGCACGATGAGCGGCGGCGAAAAGAGAAAACGAATAGTACAAGAAAAAGAATCTAACTACTTATAATACAAAAATTACAAGGCATTTCCCAGGCGTTGCCGCCTAGGCGTAATACCTCTTCAAGTAGAGCCCATTTCTAGGTCTACTGAGCACATTTCCCTCGAAGTCTTCCAACTAATAGGCTCCTTTATTCATAACTCGTCTCACGATGTAAGGACCGGTGATATTCCTATCACTCTTATTATCCTAGCTATAAGGTAACATAGCTATTGGGAGTGGAAGATCTAATTTTGTACCTAAAGGGGCATGATGGCAGCCAGTCTTAAAGAGCGCTTGACCCGCCCACACCTCCGGAGTCAGCCCTCCAGTCCTCTCCTTAAGTCAGGTCAGACAGAAGTATCTGAACCATAGAATTCACCTAACGGGTGGCATTTTTCATATAGTATTAGGACCCATCCTCAAGCTGAAGGAGTTAACCCAAACTAGAATACCTTCAAAAATGAAGCACCTTCTTCCTAATGCCTCCTTATTTCTCGTGGCTAAAATCAAGTCCAAGGTGGGGGAAATCCACTACCACGTGGGTATCAAAAGAACTAATCCCCCTGGCCCAAAGGCACTTTATTAGAAACTGCATGGAGCCTTCCCTAAATTGAAAGAGGGACAACTCTACCAGATATCCAGATACCTGGAATGGACTCGGCACCGCAGCTAGATGGTGTACAAAGACCCGCCATACCTAACCACGGAAGGAGAGGGAGAGGGCAAAATTCCCCACAAAGGGTGGGATTGAGAGGGTAAAGCTCCACGGCGGGGCAGAAAGGCAGCGCCCTAATCTCATTGTCGACCAGATTTTGACTCCATTCACCGAATAAGCAATACCACTCTTATAAACGAGACCAGTCTCAAAAGCGATGTAAACCTTGCCCCCAGAGGGACAAGCGACTTCGTTCCTTTCCAATCTTGATATCGAGTGTGTGTTCATTAATATGAGATCCTCGGCCAATAGGCTCTGGGTTTCAATAAAGAGAAAGCTGAACGGATCTCGATCGGTTATCCCCAAAAGAAGAATAAGATGTTGGGGGCAATTAGTCATCCACCCTCTCGATTAGCTATTCACTTATTGTGGTCCTATTCAAGGAACAATTAGGATTACTATCACTTACGAGCATGTGTATGCCAATTGCTCGCCCACTTCCTTTGGGTGATTGCATCGATCGGTTTACAACTTTCCCTCTAATGAAGGAGATTTCTCGGCTCACATCTTTTGGTAGGTTGGGATGCCCTGATGTCGGACTGAAATTCACGCTCTCTTTCATTCAGAGGGACTTCCGGTTCACGTTATCCTACGGGATGGAAGGTTGGTTGGAATTTGATCTAAGTATATGTGGTACTTCTTGCCTATAGCCACTCTTCCCTCAATAGGTTGTACCCCGCTTACCTTGGGTAACTTCCTCACTTAAGAGATTGTTTCTATGTATCTAGCTATTCTACCACCAGCCGAAAGACAGTCCCAGAGCCATCATCTGCTAGGTTTCTCACTCGCCCTTTTCTATCGAACTGGTAACGCACAGTGGCCGGTCTCTTAGAAGAAGGGTTTGCGTCCCCCGTTGTGTCAATTGGATGGGAAATATTTCCCGATCGGACCCTTTTCTTTGTCTAAAGGTGATTCTCATTGGCATTGGATCCGCCAAGCTTCTGGCTTTCGCCGGCGCGCCAATAGAACTGGTAGGGGTCAATCAGGTCAGATACTCCACACTTTCGATTGGCGCTTCTCCGGTTGTGATGATTAATTACCTTGCCCCCAGAGGGACAAGCGGCTTCGCTCCTTACATAATTCAGTTGTTTATGACAGGTTTGATACTTATGTAAGTCAGTCATTGGTTGGACTGGTCTACGTTAGAAGGCTATCACTTACAAGCATATGAATCCAATTGCTTTATCCACTGCTCTTGGGCGATTTCATCGATCATGCCACTTTTACTAAGCTGGGGGAGGAGAGATATTTCACCCCTCACAGTCAGTCGGTTGGTTTGAGTACCTGATGTCGAACTTTTACTCACGCACCCTTCCATTCGGATAGGTTCTTTGGTTAGTGATATCAGTGCTTCTGATGTGGGAAGTTAGGCACCGGCACATTATATATGTAATTATGCATTTTCTGCATTCCCGCATATATTTTAGTTTCCCAATACTTTGAATTATACTTTATCCCTTAGCCTTAATACTGGGTTTATTGGCTCAAGATCGTCCTTTGTTTTCATATTATATATGTCGTTTTCCTTTCATTCCAACACCGATAATTTGTTCCCCACATTCCATAGTTCCTATCCTCACTTCCAAGCTTGTTACTTTGTATCTAGCTATTCTCCGGCCAGTTGAAGAACGGGCCCAGAGCCATTATCTGGGGGGATCTCACTCACTCCTCTCCCCATACAGCTGGGCGGGTACATCAATCAGCAGCGAAGAGGAAGGTTGTTTCACCCGTTTCACACCTACTAGATTTATTTCTTGCCACCTTCCCAACAGTGGATGTGATTCGACATGGTCCCAGAGGGGCTTGCGCTTCCTAGTGCAAGGGAGATTTCAATCTCTATTACGGAGTTTAATTTTGAGGGACTGGATCTGTTTTCACATCTTCTAAAGGGTACTTATTGGGTCCACATGTGGTTTAATTTCTATATTTGGAGAGATATCATTGTTGTGGTTTACCTATACCTATGCTTTTTATATAGTGCGCCCTCCTCATGGAAGCTTCCTGACTCTTTCCTTGCTCCCCCCGATTATGGATGACATGGGGCGGCTGGATGAATGAATGGATGGTAATCAAGTGGATTTCTCCCTATTCTATTCATTCTTTAAGTCAAGTATGAAATGATACGCTTTAGCCAACCTTGGCTTGGTTGGAATGTTGATGGTGAATCAGCTCCTACTCTTTTCCTTTGAATCAGGTATTAGGAGTTGCTTCTCTTCCACAAATCTCTATTTCTCTTCACCTATCTGGCTATCCATTTGTATAAGAGATAACCCTTCAATAGCGGGGATCATTCATTAGCGGCCTTTGCTAACCAACCCGATATAACTCATCTGGCGACACCCCAAAACTAATCATTGGGAAACCAATCTCCAGTCCGAGAACCAATCAGCCGGCTCAAGTCACACCGGAAGCTTTGCTGAACTTCCTTGCCCTCAGAAGCGCAAGCCCCTTCGAGACCTTTGGTAGAGAATAAAAGGCCTTCTACACTTCCCGTGCACCCAACCATTTTCGTCTCGGCCGGTGTGTGTTGAAGAACGTCGAAATGATTCTCCTCAACCGATGCCGACATGGGTGAATTCGCAGTACCCATACATGTAGAGGGCCAACCCATTGAGTATGCGAATGAAAGGTAGCCTGCCCGATCTATCCTTTTATTTACCGGGTGGATCTACCTACTGTTTATTTCGAAAGGAAGGGCTAAAGCGGCTATAATTACATCTATCCAATCGGGTGGGAAGGATCGGGTTGAATGGAATCTATCGCTCATTCTCTCTTACCTAAGAGCATGAGTGAGTGCGTCTACCCAGATAGAGAGATTGAACTGTAAGTGGTCAAAGTCAATCATATCTACAAACTCTTTGGGAAGGAAGACCAGCATGCGAGGTAGGTACCGATTACTGCTACCGCTAGCCGATACACGGGATAACATTATCGCTGTAGATCTTTGCCGAGAGCCGCCAGTTGATGCTGTCGATCCACTCGATACAGGTGGTGGATATTTTGTCTTTTGTATGTCTGTTCACCGATGTCTTCTTGTCTGTTTTGGAATCAATGCATGATGCTGACTTTTCTCCCTTAGCTACTGGATATGCTACTGGAAGGAATGCTGCTGCTGGAGGATCTGAAACAGGATATATTGGTACTGGATCAGAAACTGGATCTCAATCTCTATATAAGGATATCTGCCTTGCTGGTGGGTTATGGGTATGGGTCTACAGCTACATAAATATGCAGAGACAGAGGTAGAGGTAGATGCATTTGATCCAGTCGATTTAGTTGCCGGTCAAGAGTCAGTCAATCCAGCTTATCCACCACCATCAGAACCTTCATCTTGCCCAGCATCCCTTCCCGTGATAGCCTCCCTTCTAGTTCCCATAATATTGTATGTAAGATACCCCATGCCGGAACCTTTTTGTTCACTTAGCAGTAGGAGATTGAGATCCAAATCCAGATTTTGTTGACCAAGCAGCGAGAGATGGTCAAAGCAACATCAAGGTATATAGAACAAAGTAAGCCATGCTCTCCGAGTCAAGGACTAGGAAAATGGCAGGGGTTTCAGAAGTATATGAACCAGCCATACAAGGAGCTACTTCCAACAGCCAAACTATCGCCTTCGCATGGGCATACCAGAATGAATTAAGCAGCTTTTGAGCGGGGTCCTGCCGGAATTCATAAGTAAACCTACCGAGCTATTTATTCGGACCTTCGCGTGGTTCCATACCTAGTTCCAAGTACATATTCACCTGTGATTGGTGCTCCTACCCTTTTCTTTACCTCGGCCTATGGCTCTATTGCTAGGTTATGTTTCAACTGAATCCAATGGGATAAACTTGGTCAGAAGCCTTTCCCGCTCCTGCTCCGGGCTTAGATGCTGCTTGGTAAAATGAATCAACGGGTGAAGGCAGAGAAACTTCAATTGGTTCTAGTGCTTGCTTTGTTGCTATAGTTGTCTCTATCTCTGCTGCTAGGTATCGATTTTGATCTCCAACCAGATCTGCTTCTTGAACCAGATCAACTGAAGCTTGGACTAGATATGACTCAAACAAGCTACCAAAAAAGAAGGGATGCCCCATACTTGAGAATGACTGCCTCTAGATATTTATCTCTAACTTCATCCAAATCTGTGTCTGGCAGCGCAGTCTTGAACGATTATGGAGAGCGATATGTTAATTAGTAGTCCAATGCTTGCCTGGAATTCAATCTCCATCTCAATCTGTGTCTGGAAATGATCGAGGTGCTGGCTTTGATGCTTAAACGACTGCTAGTGGTGCTTATACCTTTTCCGAAGCCCTTCTAGCCTTGATCATTGCATTAGAGTCTGCCACAAACAACAACTTCCACTGGGCAAGGAGTTATCCAGGCAGGCTAGGCTATTGAAACTGCACTAATGATTTGGACGCATAACCACCAGCAGAGGCATTATAGACATAGGAAAAGACAAAGTTTGTAGAGCCTAGTGAATTGAAACATCAAGCAGCGGAGCCAGCATCCTTGCTAGTTCCAGATACAGCTCTAGGGCCAGTAGTTGATGAAAAAGGAGCATAGGCAGGTAAGTAGTTAAAGCAACATTGGGAGTAAGCAACAGCTTTCACATGTTTCCTTGAAGTCCATGCGCGGGTACAGTTAACCGGGAAAAAGCACCACCCGTAAGGGCATATCAAGCGGTTGATATTGAACCAGAGGCATATGAAGCAACAAAGGCATGGGCAGGAGTTGGAGCAGATCCCGTAGATCGATATTGAGATCTAGTACCACCCGTTGGAGAGCCAATGCTAGTCGATGAACTAGTTTAAGCGCTTGATTCAGAGCCAGTTCGCAATCAAGATCGAGACAACTAATTGCCTGAACAGAGCTCGTTTAGCGATTATTTCCTTGCCCTTAGAAGTGCAAGCCCCTCCGGGACCTTCACTATATCACCCAGCATCCTAACTAGTCCCAATTAGAGATTGAGACCCCAGAAGTAGATTGAGTTGATCGAGAAGCAAAAGAAACAGAACCACTAATAGCCCAGCGGCCAGCGTGTCAGAATAAGAAGCAAAGAGAGCACCCCTAGAAATTGCGTTTTCTATTTCACCCATTAATCAACCACCTTGCTATAGCCCCAGATTCTATTCCAGTTGATTGATTTTACCCCTAGCATCCCTTCTAGGTGTTCCAGTTGGAGATCGAGAGCCATTACCTCACCTAGATTCAGATCGAAATTGAGCAGTTCTAGTTCTAGTTCCATAGCCATATGTGGATATAGTGACCATTGAAGATCCCCTTCCATATCAAATTGCAGAGCCAAAGCTATCCCTTCCATTTATAGATCGAGATGGAGATTCTGTCTTTCTAGACCGATACCCCTACCCATCAGGAGCAGTTCCATATGCTAATAACTTCCAATAGTGGACTTAGCTAGTGATCTAATAGTTGACCCGGTAGTATACGAGTGAACACAAGCATCAAAGGCAGAACCAAAGGCAGCTAAGGCAAAGACATAGCTTGTTGGGACAGAGGCAATGGTTTCTCCATATATATTGATACTCAGCATCAATGACAAAGGCAAGGGCAGCTTCAGGACAAGAGGTGAGGGAAGTAATTAACGCTCTGGATCCAGTGCTAGATAAATATAGAGAAGCACCAACTAGGCAGAGGCAGAGGGATATCTATCTATATACAATATGATGCCCCGTTAATATGATACGATGTCCTGTTGCTTAGATGCCTCCTCCATTGGTGGTTATTAATCTCGATCAGGAATGCTCTTGGTTTCACAACCAGATCAAGATCAACTGCTGCTACCATTACCTATGCTTCTGTGTCCTATACCTTAACCTCTGCTGGTTCAATTGCTGCTTGAACAGGGTCAAAAGACTTTCGAACAGGCTCTGCCTTTGGTACCTATACTTATGCTTCTAACTATATTGGAGGATCTACTGTTGCTTTCACTGTCCTAAAAACCAACCCTTACAATTGCTGCTATTATATATGTAATACTGCATTATATATTCCATACATGTGATGCGCTTATAGGCCGACCATTAAGCTAGTTACTTATTTTGAGAGCCCAATAAGTAAATTGAAATTAGATATGTCATTGTGGTTTTTCCAACCTGATATTTCATGAATTAGAGGTGACTTCAAGACCAGAGAGAGTGACATTCATTATATAAGTCATTACGCTTCAAAACCCTTGATTATTATTGGGTGGGGG
>APFE030476409.1:70097-83370 GCA_000404065.3 Pinus taeda | reverse complement strand
ATATTTTCAAATATTAGAACTTTGATGTGGAAATATTTATGTATTTAAAGACTTTAATATATACATAAGATATGGTTTTTCCATTTAAAGATTCATTTTACAAATATTTAATCAAAAGAAATATTAAAAGATTTTGGAGCAGGATTTTCGATTCTTTGCGTTGAATTAACCTTTTTCCTTTCGTTTAAGAGATGCTATTAACTTTAGTAAATTTGAGTAAAGATGTATAATATTTTACCTAATTTGAAATTTTAATATGGTAAAATTTTTTGTTAAAGGTAAATTTATGATCCATTCAAATTCACGAATATGATAAAGGAACTATTAAATGCACGAGGTAATTTATTAACCATTCAAATTATATATAATAATACATCGTTATATTTTAATAATTAATGTTAGTCCATTCATAAGATTTAAAAGTTATATGTAATTTAGGATTCAACATAATGTTTTGGCTGACATTAATAAAAAGTATTTTTATTATTTTTTAAGGACGTGACATACTTACACATCGGGGTCATACTGGGCTGTAGAATATGCCTCTCGTCGCAATTACAATGTAATAAATATTTGAAAAAGAAATTAATATTAATTAAAAACATTAAAATTATAAACTATTTGTTAAGTGTTGTTATTGATGTCAATTCATGTCAAATGTCATTATTGATGTTTTTCATTGATGTCACACTCAAAGGGGAGATTGGAACATGATTTGCTATTGTTGGATAACTCTCTCAAAAATATTTCCTATGATATATGTTATTTAATCTAACTCCGATAAACTAATGAAAAAATTAAACTTGATTATGTGATTGTATACACGGTAGGCTTTTATTGACTGTAAAGAATGATGTGGAATGTATGTTGACTCACAAGACTGCACAATCTTAAAGGTGATGTGAATAAAATTAGCATAGAAAGTCTAACTCGAGAAGCTACAGATTGAGCATAGTGTGCCCACAAAGGAAATGGTGCAGGCACTGACATATCAACAACTAAGGTACATCTTCACTGACAAGATCGACGACCTCAATCCAAATTGTGCAGGAGTTACAATGTGGGTGCTCACACGATGTATCCAACAGTGGGGATTGAATTGATCCTACAACCCATAATTGATATCAAATGTTAACACGTAAATAAGTTAATGTGTGGTACAATACATGGTAGGATTCGACAACAAAGTTTAATTTGAGTGGACGATTGGATTTGATATTGGATGTTAATATGCACAAAATTTCATTTTTGGTCCAACACCCAATATGGGAGAGTGTTTCAGATCAATGGTCTAGATTAGATATCAGATTCCAACTAGCATGGAGGTTAATGTGCAAACCCACCATACAATATAATCCGATGACTACAAACAATTTGATTTGATGGCTCAAATCAACATCATAAATTCTACATGTTTAGTCCTTAACGAATGAAATTTATCCGATATTATGTTTCGATGTTGACAAGGCAACACACATGGCACCAAGTAGCAGTGATGTGGTTCAGGCAATGACATGGTAGCCTCAAATGATGACACATGACAAGTGGAATTTGTCATTCTTAGATGGCCAAGTGGCCCATTTTTGGTGACACATGGCAGTGACACGGTGATTACATGGCTTGACATGTGGCAGACAGTGATGGACAATGAGATGGTAACCGATACTCATTCTAGGTGGAAGTCAAAGGGGTTAAGCGTTCGATTTCAACCTCAAGTCACAAAGAGCAACAAGATAATTGCTTACCACTAAAGAACACTTAAAGCAAAGTTCCAAGCATATGGGATAAATAGTTGTAAAAACTAAGGCTATTAACAAAAATCCATTAAAATTAGATTTGGTAGTTAGCAAGAGAATAATGTTATGTCTATATAAGGAAGAACTATCGATGTGATTACTAGATCTCAGAGGTTCACAAGTGTAAGAACCACATTCGAGAAATAGGAGTTTTGTAGCTTGATGTAAACAAGGAGAAGAAAACACAACTAAACTACAAGGGGTGAATAGAAATGGATCTTGAATAGTGAACAAAGGTGTAGAAATTAGAGATTAGGGTGTATATAATAAAGATAAGTAGTTATTGAGTTATAGAGTGGGTATGAGATTGAAAATTGCAAATATGAAGTGTGAGATTAAGGTTGCAGAAAAGAAACTTATGGGAACATTGACTAGGAAAGAAGATTCTCAAGGAGATTCAATTGAATCAAAGAATAAAAGAAAGAATAATTAGTTCTAGAGCAAACAACCACAAATATGAAGCATTGAGAATCAAGTTATCGAAAAGTAACTTAATAAAGAATAGACTAAATAAACAGATTTGTGAGGAGATTTAATTGAATAAGAGAATGGGAGAAAGAATATGTGGCTACAAAGCAAGGAGAGGCAGATCAGTGATTTGAAAAATTGTATCAGTAATATCTTAACAAAAGAACTAGAGATATGAGTTTTAAAATTGATGAAAGAGGGATTTGAAAGGTTGTGCAGATAGGTTCTTGTAAATCAAGGGGTTGGAGCCTCTTTTAGGTTGGTTCTTATAAAGATTAAGAGGTAAGTACCTCCAACAAGTTGGTGCCTACAAATAGTGGGAGTTGGTGCTTGCAAAGAAAAAAGGGAGTTGAAACTTAAAGCCTCCAATAGGTTGGTGCCTACATAAATTTATGTAATAAGAAGTTGGAGCTTATACTTACATAATATAAAAAAAATATTTTGTGGTTTTTCCCTCTATGGGTTTCCACATAAACATATGTGTCTCATGTGTGTTCGATGTTTGACTTATAGTTTTGTGGTGTTATTATTTTATTATAACAAAAATAACTTTAAAGATTTTTTAAAAGCACATAATATTGATTCACCACCCTCTTAGTATTATCTTGGTTTCTAACAATTGGAATCAAAGTAGGTTCCTTTAGCAACAGTCTAACTACTTGAAGGTAGATCTAGGAAAATAGTTAACCAGGAAGGAAGTTCAACCAACAAGCCCCTATGTTCACTAGAAAAAAATATGCATTTTGGAAGATGCAAATGAGAAACTACATGATGTCTCTTGTTGCAGATGTTGCAAAAATTAGGCTATATATTTGCAACTACTTATGAAGTTTTAATCCAAATCACAAGACACAAACCTACTCTATCACTTTGTGGACATTAATTCACAATTTAGAACAAAAATCTCAGACATGCAAGAAAAAATAACACACATGGAACAATTATTTTTATACGGGGAAAGTGATATACTAAAAAACCCAATGCCTGCTTGCATTAATCAAATGAATAGAGATGTATTACAATTGCTTTTCTCAACTGAGCACACCCTGCAAGTGCATAACATATCTCTCTAATCATTGAAGGCCTCCCACCCAGACTTAGTCAAATTTTGCCTCGTCTTGAGCTCCTATTTCCTTACACTGCTCCTTGACGAATTAGCCCCTATTATTTAGGAAATTCCTCTAATTGAATTACGCAAATTCCTTAGGCTGATTATATGACTACATGCAACACCTGTACACTCAAGATTAGTCTACAACTAATGTTACATTGCCTTGGAATCTTCACCTCAATTGGGTAAATCAAATTCTCTCCACGCACTAGCTATTTTGGGTTGATTGATCAGTTAACTGGATGATCATTGAGTTTGATTGAAGTCTCGATACTTAAATAACCTTCCACTAGTTCCTCCAAAAGTTGGAACTAGTTTAACTGAAAACAACATGAGATAATTGATCTTGATTGCTACAAATTAGCAATCACACATCCTGAGTTGAACTCCAACTTGTACAAATTGAATTTACTAAGTAAACTAGGTGACAAAAGCCATGTCACACAAGTTAACATCATCCAAGCTGTCTGCTGATGTGGAAATTTGAATTTTCTCAATTTAATCAAGGAAAATCAAATTGAGCATGTTTTTCAACAAATGTCCGGGACACAATACATAAAGGCTATAAACAACCATATGTGATAGTTAGTAAATATGATAAGCCAAAGTTCACTAACAATGCTAAAGCAATGAATTCCATTCTCAGTGGGTTTCCTGAATTTGAGTTAGTCAAATTCATGCACTGTAAAATTGACAAAGATATATGGGATGCGATGATGAGTTGTTATGAAGGTGACAATATAGTAAAGAAAGCTAAAATCCAATGATATATAATGCAATTTGAAGCATTAAGAATGAAATAATATGAGAATATACCCAAATTATTCCTTCATGTAGAAGAAATAGTTTAACACCATGAGGGGACTTTATGAAACTCTGGAAGATTCCTTTATAGTCCAAAAGGGGCTGAGATCTCTCCCAAATAGATTTGATGCTAACATATCAGCCTTTCAAGAGATGTAGTATCTTAACATGTTGAAGTTGGATCAACTGCTAGAATACTAATAGACTATGAAATGAAAACTTCGAAAGGAAAATTTACATCAAGGGAGGTTGCATTCAAAGTTGATAGGAGAGCAAGGAAGAACTAGAAGACTATAGCTATGAATTTGATGAAGAAGAGGCAAAGTTTGTTAGAAGGTTGAAGAGAGGATATAGAAAGTAAAAATGTAAGTTTCCCTTCAAATCCTTTAATTATGGAGAAGTATGCCATTGTGCATTAAAATGTCCTTACATGAAAGAAAGGCATAAAGTTATCTTAAAGAATATAATAATTAATGGAAAATAAAGAAAGAAAAAAGTTTAAAAAGAATACTTTTTATACTCAAGATGATAGCAATTCTTCATACTATGAAGATGAAAAATCCTTTGATGAGGAAGGGAAAAAAAAATGAAACAATGAAGGAATTTATGCTCATGGCTTTGGACAATTTAGATGAAGGAAAAAATGAGGTTGATGAAGAAGAGGTATAAGTAGACTTGGAGTGTGAGTTGATCAATATATTCTAGATGTGGTATTCTAGATTATATAAATACCTCTAGCAGTAAGAATTCAAAAGAGGAACAATAAAAAATAACCTGTATATCAAATTTCTGAGAATGATAATCTTTTAATTATAGTTGTTTATGTTATCATTTTTGGTAGTGATGAAAATATACTAAGCCAAAAAATTTAAGCAGACATTCAAAATAAATTTGAGATATGTCCATGCTTAGAAAAATCTCATTTTTCTTGGACAATAGATTACTCAATTAGAATAAGCGATATTTATCTCCTAGAGCAAGTACCTCAATCAAATGTTGAAGAAATTTGGAATGGAAGAGTGCTCTCTTATCAATATCCCTATGATCACTAGATGTAAGCTAAGCAAGGATGACGAGCCACCAAAGGTAAATCAAACCATGTATAGATCAATAATTGGCAACCTTTGTATCTAACAACCTCTCAGCAATACATTATGCAAGTTATTGGTGTAGTTGTAAGGTGTCAATCAACTCCAAACAAAGTCATCTCCTAGATACCAAGTGGATTTTCAAATATTTTAGAGCCAAAATGGAATATGGTATATGGTATCCAAAGGGTCAAAATGTTTCATTGACTGCATACACAAATGTTGATTTTGGTGGAAGTGTGGAAGATAGGAAAAGCACAAGTGGTGGTTCTTTCTTTCTTGGAAGTAACTTAGTGGATTGGTTCAATAAAAAGAAAACATCAATTCCTCATTCTATTGTTGAAATCAAGTACATGGAAGATGCAACAATTCGTACTCAATTTTTTGGATGAAAAAAACACTACAGGACCCAAAGGCAATGTATGATAAACCTATACCCATTATTTATGATAATACTGTTAATTTTTCTTAAGCCGACATTGTTCTTTGCTATGATAGTTTCATTTCATCATTGATACATTAAGTTCACCCCATTTCATCATTAAATTATTCATATCTACACCATTATACATCAACATATGTAATTATATAGGAGGAAACACCACCACCATCATCATTAATGCATCAGAATATAAAACAGACATTAGAAGAAAGCATGCACACACATAGAGAGACTAGGATGAGTTCAAGGCCAGGGAAAAACCCACTATGGGGAAAACCCTTGCAAATAATTTTCTTCTTAGATCATCATCAAACGATGCAACAAAATAAGGTAAAATGATTCATCACTTTATCTATGCAACAAAACAATAATGATATCTATGAAATAGATCTAATCATGCTAGGAATTAGAAACCTCATACTGATGATTGTAATGTGCTGTCACAAACTGATGTCAACTGTTGTCACTGTGTCGAACATTGCTGAGTACTATTGTCCCTGTGTTGAATACTTCTAAGTACTGTTGTCATTGTGTTGAATACTATGGAGTACTGTTGTCACTGTCAATAAGCCTAATACATATGTTTGCAACGGGAACTAATAAATCAGATCTACATATCTATAGATCTGTATAATAGTAGATAGAAACCCAGATCTACTTGTTCACTAAAGTCAATTGAAGCCAGATGTCAAACCCTAGATCTGAACTGGGTCACCCTCATGAACATTGTCTATGAGCGACTTAAAATTCTGGGTCGCTCTCAAAAATAAGATATGCGAGCGACTGTGACTACAAATTCGCTCCCAGGAGGTCTATATGCATGTGATTCTAACATTGAACTGCAAAGAACCAAAGTCTCTTCCTAGTCGAGTTGTGTGAGCGATCGACAAACCAAAGTCACACCCTTTTTGAGTTGTGCAAACGACTGAGATGACAGGGTCACTCCCCGGGCTACTTGGTGCGAGCGAATGGGGACCAGAACCTTCCAATATGCCTCTGAACCTAGAGTCGCTCCCATAAGCCTCTATGCCAGTGTCCAAGGGTCTATAGTCACTCTCATAGGCTTGTGTGTCAACGACTGGGGACTATAATTCCATGTTCTATGCCAGCGACTGAGATCCAGAAGACCCTAACCCAGAGTGAACCTTTCGCCTATGATTTCAGACCCTTGAGCGAACTCCTTCCGTCGAACTTGTGCGAACCAAGAAAAAACAGAAGAGAAGATGTGTCCAAATGATATTAAGGTCTCTTCTATTTATAGGATTTGCTGAGGGGTCACTTGGGGTTAAGATTGACCCAAGAAGTTACTCATGTGGTTATGGCCGACCCATTCCATAATACATGTGTGAATAAAATAATTCATAACTCAACTTTATCTTAACCAAATTGGGTGATATTTAGGTCAATTTTGGTCCTCTCAAAAAGAGGAATCTAATGCAATCATTATATTGGTCATTTGAGTTGTCCAAGATGGAATTTTACTGCAGTTGCAAACTTTAACACTCCCTCTCAACTAGGGAGAATTCCACTTGTCAATATCTATCCATCGAACAATATGCCATTCTCGAATCTTCAAGTGTAATCACATATCATTACGGATCATCTCTGTCATGTAGTTGTCATGCCATGTCCAACTCAAGTGTCTCATCATCACAAAACATCACTGTATATCTCGATCTATCCTTTGTGTATTATTGCTTATCTCTTGATTGTTCTTGCTCGTATGTTGAAAATTCTTGGATATACAAGAATAAGAATTTGTTACTGTTGGGGAGCTTAAGATACCACCCTCTATCCATTAGGCTGCTATCTAGAATCTCTACTAGTGGGATGCTACTCGGAATATCATCATCAATCGTCATCAAAGAGAATATCATCAAGGAGCTCATCTCAACCTGGAACCACATCAAGGAGAAATAACTTCCACTCATACCAAGAGGGGAGAAACATGCTATAACCCTATAAATATAGGGGAGAAACATTTGTCTACCCTGGGTGATGAGATAGGGTAACACCCTATTGTCTAGAGTTCCTTCAATCCCAGGAGCCCTCTATCTCAATTCCTAACCCTGGGAGTTCAAGCAGGGTAGGACGAGTTTGCTCAGTGTCCTTGATCAAAGCTTCTCTCATCATCATCTTGTCTCAATAGTAGTTGTTTCTTGTTCATGCATAACATCAATTCAAATATCATGTCAGATCATATATAATCATATGAATCACAAAATGATACCATAATCATCCTCCCTCTCAAGGAGGTGCCAACCACAAGCCTGAGCTTGTTTTGAACAATTGCACTGTCTCAATATATGAGAGTATCTCGGTCCCAATTATAAATATGGGACTTACTTCCAATCAGATCATCACAATGTATCCATGATATCCATGTCATATCCAGATCATGCTCGAACAACTCTCTAAGGAGCTTCTATATCCTGCCTCACAACTAGTCATGCTAGCAACATCATGATCAACCTTGGTCATACTATGGACCTCTAATCCAAGATATCATGGCGGATTATATACTAAAGAAACATCCAAATGTGCTTATCAACAATAATCTAAAATATAAACAATACATCTATGCATATACATATCATAGGAGAAATATCACATTCTCAAAATAGAACACCTCATGTAGATATTTCAAAGCATGCTCGGAGGCAACTCTATGTGAGTGGAGAAAATCACTCATGAATTCATTAAGGTTCTATGCACATCATACATATACAGATGGATTTTCAAAATGGAACATCAATTCTTCAATTGTTGGATGCCATGTCAAGTTCAACAACATCTTGAAATACAAATCTGAGTATCCAAGGATTTTCAATTTTCATTATTCAAAAGCATTTTCCAATATCTTTGCAATATGGAATTTCTTTCCCAAATTCTAGAAATCGTGTCATCATGCCATGCTACATTATTTCAGGCTTCATAAGCCTTCTCCCTCTGATTTAGATCATTAGAAGCTCATCACCTGTCAAAAGTAGATCATCGGGATATAAAACCAAAACCATAATAAATATCAAAGCCATACCTTGGGACTCATCATCCTGAATTCATCAGATAACTGTCAAATATAGACATATCTATATCGGGGAGTTTTCTTCATGAAAATCTCTCTATAGGTACCATGCCTTACTAATCCACCATAATTATCCTTACATAACTCAATGTTATACCATCAATCAACAAGGTCAACTAATCATAGTTTATAAGCCAAATCACGACCATTATCAAAGTCATCATAATCATAGTATTAATACTTTCAACCAGAAGACATGTGTAGCTCATATCAAATCGTGACTTCATCATGCCAACCAATCATGCATTAGCAATCCGAACTTGATTAAGTCATTCTCAAAATCATAATATAAGTCATCCTCTCACTAGGTGCAAATGCATACATCAAGGATGAGTCATGCATGTTCCATTTTTCATGCCAAATCACAACTATCATTATTTCAACCATTGTTCTAAGAATAAGGAGGCCAATCTCCAAATAAGTCATCATGCCCACATAGTATCGATATCAGGGAAAATCAACAATCATCAAATCAAATCACTAGACATCAGGTCAAGTCCAAATGCTATCATAGAGAGATCTATAGTCAAAGCACGTATTAATCATTAATTCAAAGTTATTGTCAAGCATCATGAAAAAGCACTTCGTATATACCAGTAGTGCCAAATCATGCCAACCTCTTGTAGCACAAACATAGTGACATATCTATATGTATGTCCCGGTCACCTCCAAACACAAGTTCAGTCTACATGTTCATGTTAAGGCAAACATTCAACCTTTTCCTGTTAGAATATCTTGTTGTTATCTGCAATACATAAATGGTCCTAATAACTTCCAGGTGACTATCTCATTTCATACGCAATACTTCATTATATGATAAAAAATTTAACTCAATAACTTCAGAAATCAGTTAACAGTGGCTAGATATGTTAGGAACGTCATGATTCAGAGTTTAGATAGCTTCAAAAATATTTAGATAGTGGTCAAAATAGTCCAACCTTTGGTCACTCTATTTAGGTTAACATGGGGGTGACTTTAGCTGCCTGGACACTGTCTAGGCCTTAGCATGCATGCGACCAAGGATGAAATATCCTAGATCTGTGACTGTGACTAGAGAAGAAACCCTAATTTCTATATGGGCTTAAGATCTAAGACTTTGTTGTAGATCAATACTGTCAGATGCACATAAATCATACTTCAGCAACACATAATGAAAATAGTAATAAGGTTAAGAATCTTGAGAAGAGATTCTCCCTCTCATTGGGGATCTACATCATTCATCTTCATTCATGTCATCAACTTGTCTCTACGAGAGTCATGCAAAAATAGATTTGTTAGATCATAAACATATATCTATCATGGCTATCAACATCATGGCATCAATCTTTCGTCAAGTGATTAGACTCAAGGAAATAGATAGATGCAACATCATATCTCAAGGATTATGAACACAATAACATTTTCTGTCAAGTCCCTTCATCAAGTTACTACATCCAGTTTAACCATATGCCATCAAGACAAGACCACATGCAGTAAGAGGTCTAGAATATCAATCTTACACTTATACCTATCACATCAAGGTTATCATGCTCTTCATGACCAATGAGATCAAATTAGGTCATTTAATAAAAATTTACCAAAACAACAAGAGTGTCAATATCTTTTTCCATGTGTTTTCATCATGCTTATCGCAAGCACTACCAACAGAATCATGTATAGGAGTCAATGAACTATCCTTCCATATGAAATCCATCATGAAAAGTATCAAGAGTATCATTTTCTAGAGCCAATGTGTTAGCCTTATTTATAGGATCAATATATCTAATAGATAGATCATAGATGTTAGCCAAAAATCAAGTGTAGCAATGTATCAACATTAGATAGCCTCATAGAATTCAAGAAGGTAAAAAATTTCGGCACTAAGTGCATATTTTCATCATAGTAGACATATATCAAAGTTACTTTTGTTGATCTAAAGATGATCTGAGGTTGTCATTGATGTCAACCCAAGCAGCACTAGGGGCTACCTTGATATTACAAGGGAATTTTGACTTGACAACTTACTCTATTTTGAGTCAAGTATCTTCTATATAGATTCTACTTGTCGAGATGTTTCCGTTGATATATGGCACGCCAAGTAATTCTTCACGGTTTGAGAGATATTCATGGTTGAAGTTAGTAACCCCAGTTAGTGGGATAAAACCCTATGGGGTTGTGGCATAGAAATAATAATTGGTTTTGGTGATTGAATAGTCATTAATTAATAATTTTTAAGCTCCTAAAATCCCTCCAACATTCTCTATAGAAGCCCCTCTCAACTCTATAAAAGGAAATCTCATATATCCTCCAAATGTAGTGATTGTGGAATTGTCACTATAACTTCATTTTTGCGAAGTCTTAGATTCTAAAATTAAAACCCATTTGATTCATAATCCTAATGAACGCCGTGACCAAATTGCAGATCTTGGCTCGCTATATTTTCAGATATATGATCTGTGGAAGTTAGGGTTTTTGCAGGCTGCCGAATTACATCTCAAAGAAGTGACCTTGGGAAAATTGTCATAACTATCGCTTTGAGAAGAGGATTGGAATTCTGTAAAAAGTGGTGGATAGCGCACAGACTGTAGTTTTCTATGCATCAATTTCAAAGCTGAAGGAGGAAATAGTGACATATGGAACATCGTACAAGTTAGCTCTACTGAACTAGTCCATAATTAGGTCATTTATAGAGATTAGGCATAACTTTGCCTTGAAGAGTCCAAATCGGGTCAGACCTATGGCATTGGAAAGAAGACTTAGAGGGATTATATAGAACCAAATATCACATGTAGGGGATATAAAATCACAGAGATACATCAGATTAAATATCATGCTCCTAGAAGGGAAGAAAAACCAGATCAAGTGTTGTCAAGGAGTGCAAAGGACCAGACTTTCTAGGGCAGCAAAGAGCAAGGTGCAGTAAAATGATGCAGATGAGGTAAGATACAGGTAAGTATATTTTGTATATGCATGTTCATCTCTTAATTGCATTAGGTTCTTTGTATTATAATTTGTTGTTTTTGTTTAGCACTGACATATGATCTGCAGGATGAGGTAAGTTTTGATATTATCATGTCATGGGTATTTCCTTGTAGACTTTTTGCGGGTATTATATATTCATCAAGAGAATACTCAATGCATAATCTAATGTTCTGACAAATGAGAAAGGGTAGCATGATAAGAGCAACAATCAAGGTGAAGAACAACAACAAGAAGTTCACCACATGAAGTCTTCAAGTGGGTAGCACTGCATACAGACATTGTAAAAGTACCATTTTACAGAGTCATTGTAAAAGCATCTTTGTAAAATTTGTACAAGTGTCTATCTACCAAGAGTTGAAGAGGCAGTGTTGGGAGGTCTAGGACCATCATTAGGTGGTTGTGTCATCATTGGGGTTATGGTCTAGTGTGTCGTCTTCTTCTACATCATTCTATATCATTGTAAGTTGATCATTTTGCTTGGTACGGGAGTCCATTCTTCTTTTATTCTTCTATAGGGTGGTAGGGTGGTGCTAAGGTGAGTTGTAGCTCATTGGATGTTGGGGCATCCATTCAGTTGACTACTGAAGAATCTCGGGCATTGGAGCGTCCATCAGTGGGAGCTGGAGAAGAATGATTTTCTAGATTCTAGGAAGTTGGAGCTTTCTTTTCAATTGGATTTGAATATTAAAGAATTATTAGAAAAGCGTTCATGGTTTTTGACCCAGAGTTTTCCACCTAAAATTTTTGTGCCTCCTATGTTCTTTTATTCACTATTGTTACTGCATAAACATTAATGATAATTGAAGAATAACTAATGCTCTGAAAATATTTAGAAGTTCTAATTGCTAAGGAATACTGATTCACCCCCCCTCTCAGTATTCTCCAACAATTGGTATTAGAGCTTGGTTCCTTAAATAATAGTTTAACAACTGGAAGGAGATCATGGAGCATACCAAGAGTGGTGTACCTCTATTCAATGAAAATAATTATGCACTCTGGAAAGGAAGAATGGATGTCTATCTCTTGGCACAAGGTTACGAAGTATGGGATGTAGGTTTTAACCCCCTACAGAAATTACCTGCATACGAATTCTAAAACACAGAAAATAAACATGCGAGGGCATAACACATAAAACACATATACACAAAGATTTTCCCCTGGATCCCAAAACCTAGACTACCAGCTTGATTTTTCATTATTTTCCTTTCAATGTTACAATACATATTTATACACACCGAAGCATCCAATACCATGGACCGAAAACCATCGCGTCCAAAACCATGGAATGAAAACCATCACATCCAAAACCATGGATTGAAAACCATTGCGTCCAAAACCATGGACCGAAAACCATAGGTAGCTTTGCCCAACCTAATATAGGGTCCAAATTTTTTTTTTCTCAGGGCACTGCCCCGGACCCCATAGAGGGGGGCTACCCACCCCCCTCAAACCCCTTGGATAGGGGGGGCTGCCGCCCCCCCTGTGACCCCCCCACTACACAATCGGCGCATCAAAGGG
>APFE030476409.1:40515-65514 GCA_000404065.3 Pinus taeda | reverse complement strand
TACCTGCATACGAATTCTAAAACACAAAAAATAAACAATGCGAGAGCATAACACATAAAACACATATACACAGAGATTTTCCCCTGGATCCCAAAATCGGGACTACCAGCTTAATTTTTCATTATTTTCCTTTCAATGTTACAATACATATTTATACACGTTGAAGCATCCAATACCATGGACCGAAAACCATCACATCCAAAGCCATGGACCGAAAACAATATGTAGGTTCGCCCAACCTAATGTAGGGTCCAATTTTTTTTTTCCCGGGGCACTGCCCTGAACCCTGTAGAGGGGGGCTACGCACCCCCCTCAAACCCCCCAGACAGGGGGGGCTGCCGTCCCCCCCTCCCCTGTGACCCCCCTCGGCTGCACAATCGACACAACGAAGGGGGGGCTCCGCCCCCCCTCTAACCCCCTCGTTCACTACATAGGTTAGTCGTGGAAAGAATATAACACAACCTAACATGGGACACTATTCAAAATGGCTTTACACCAACCGTAGATGAACAAGGTAAGAAGAATTTGGTAAATGATGCAAAAGCAAAGAATATTATTATCAGTGGACTTATTGAATCTGCTTATCATAAAGTGTTGGGTTGTAAAACCACAAAAAATGTAAGGGACAAGCTTGAGAATATATATGCAGGTGAATCAAATGTCAAAGAAGCAAAGCTTCAAATCTACAGAGAAAAATTTGAGCAATTCAGAATGAAAGAAGATGACAACATTGCTGCATACTTCCAACACATTGATGAAATAACCAACACTCTAGAAGGATTGGGAGAGCCTGTTGACGAGAAGACTATTATACGAAAGATTCTTAGAATGTTACCAAGAATATTCAATCCAAATGTATCGGTCTTAGAATACAGTGCAAATCTGGACAAACTTCGCAAAGAGGAAATACACGGTGTTCTCATAGAATATGAAATGAGACTTGATGAAGAAGAGGGTACTTTGCATCTAGAAACTGCATTCGCTGCATCTAAGAAAACCAATAAGGACAAGCAACCTTTAAAGGCAAAGCCCTACACCTGCACCTGCAAGTGTGAAGAAAAGGAAGATGATGAAGAAGATTTTTCAAAGAGATAATATGCTTACTTGATGAGAAAACTAAAAGTTGGTAAGGAAAAATTCAAAGGTAAACTTCCATTGATATGTTTCGGTTGTGGTGAGGTTGGGCATTTCGCAACAAAATGTCTGAACATAAGTGATGGAAACTCAAAAGGAAAGAAAGGCTTTAAGAAATTCAACAAGCAAGGTAAGAAGAAAGGAGAAAGGATTCAAAAGGAACTTTCTCTCTAAAGAAGATAGCTCATCATCCAATGAAGATAATGACAGTGAAGAAGAAGCCAATGAGAGACTACTTTTTATGGCCAAGCACAATAAACAAGAGGTATCAAACAACAAAGAAGAAGGGTTGACCATAGAAGAATTTTCTAAGGAGGAAACCAAGCTTATAAAAGAGCTCAAGGCTAAGAAGATCTGTTCCAATACTCTTGAAGAACAAGTTCAAGGTCTCAAAATTGAAGTTGAAAAACACAAATGTATTGAAGAGTCACTTCAAAAGAAGTTGGAAGAAGCAACCCAGAAAGGGAAGCATTAGAAGCTGCAATAGTCTCGTTGCATAAGGAAGTGAAGAAGGGAAAAACTGTCCAAAACTATGGCAACAACTCAATGGAGTTGGAAGAACTCATCAACAATCAACGATATTACAATGACAGAACTAGCCTTAGTTACAAAGAATAAGAAGTAGGACCTTCTACAACAAAATACAATGAACCTATGAGATCTGACAGGCATGTAGACTTCATTGAACAAGATTCGCAAGAACAACCTTGGAAGACAATTCCGCAACAAAGATTTCCATCCAGGTACCAACATATTTTTCATGGCTATTGTTATTCATGTGGAAAATTTGGTTATAAAGCTGTAGAATGTCCCACGTACCCTAGGAACCGATATAATTCTAGGAGATCTGTCAAATATGAACCTCCCAGGGCTCAATGAAACATCAATAGATTTGAACATTTAAGAAGTAATATTGAATGTTACAAATGTCAAAACTTTGCACACATAGCTAGAGACTGCAGACTTGAAAGTCCTCCAGAAGAATCTTCGAAGCCACAAAATGAATGAACATGGAAGAAGAAGAACATTGATTATTGTGCTCCTGCTCTCAAGGCTCAAAACAAAAAAGATGTGTGGTATGTTGATAGCGGTTACTCAATGCATATGATTGGAGATAGAAAGAAATTTGTATCTCTGAAAGAGATGAAGAATGGAACCGTGTCCTTTGGAAATGATGGATCTTCAAATATTATAGGATTAGGTACCGCCAGTCTTAGAAGCAAAGATGCTCTAGCCAAGAATGTTCTATTGGTTGAAAACATGAACCAGAATCTGCTTAGTGTTGGACAAATGTGTCATTAAGGACACATAATGTTATTCAATTCCACAAAATGTGAAATCAGGAAAGGCAGGTATGGTAAAATTGTGGCTACAACAAGTCGAGCTCCAAATGATATATATGTTTTGGATGAAGCAACTAAAGCATGTCTACTAGCTAAAGAAGATGAAAGCTGGTTATGGTAGAAACGAATGGGTCACATAAACTTTGACAATCTTGTCAGGATAAGAAAAAAGGAAGTAGTACGAGAAATGCCAAAAATCTCAAAACCTTCCAACACAATATGTGAAGTATGTCGGCATGACAAGCAGACAAATTGCAAATTTAAAACAAAAGAACACTTTGCATCACATCCATTGGAAGTGATACATAATGATCTATGTGGTCCTATGGGAACAAAAGGCTTAGATGGAGAATTATATTTCATGTTAATGATATATGACTATACCAGGATGACAACCATCTGAAGTAGTTGAAGTGCTTTAAGATCTACAAGGAGTTGGTCGAAAATGAAACTGATTTAAAAATAAAGTGTCTAAGATCAGATAATGGCATAGAATTCACTTCCAAATTATTTCAGCAATATTGTGACGAAAATGGAATAAAAAGACAATTTTCAATGGCACGAACACCTTAGCAAAATGGAGTTGCTGAAAGAAAGAACAAAACTATACAGGAAATGGGTAGAACAATGCTGAAGAACTCAAAATTGGATGAAAAATTATGGGTTCAAGCAATTGAGAGGACAATATTCATTATCAATAGAAGTCTTCTCAGAAATAATTGCAATAAGACCCCATATGAATTATGGAAAGGAAAACTGGCTAATGTAAAATATTTCAGAATCTTCAGAAGCAAATGTTATATCAAAAGAGAGGATCAAAAGTTGGGTAAGTTTGAATCACGTGTTGATGAAGGTATCTTTGTTGGTTACTCACACAAAATAAAGGCTTATAAATGCTATAATTTAAGAAGAAAACAGATAGTGGAGAGCATAAATGTTACATTTGACGAAGATATTGTTCTAACGAATAATTATGAGGATATAGAATCTTTGAAAATTGAGACAGAGGCTAAAAAAGGTACAAAAAAATTCTAGAACAAGAAGAAACTATCAACCAGGAAGAAGTAAATAATGATCAACAAGATATACAGGAACAACAACAAGAAGCTCCTCCAAAGAGAACAAAAGAATGGATTCAAAAGAACCATCCATCAAATCAAATCATTGGTGACATAAATGAAGGAATTGGAACAAGAAAAGGTCAACATATTCGTTGATCACAACAAGCTCACATTTCTTTTGTAGCAACCTTTGAGCCTAGTAGTTTTGAGGAAGCCAACCAGAATGAAAATTGGGTAGTAGATATGAATGAAGAATTGGATCAAATCGAGAAGAATAACACCTGGGAATTAGTTCCATGACCAAAAGATAAAAATGTCATTGGGACTAAATGGGTGTTCAGGAACAAATTGAATAAAGATGGCTAGGTTACCATAAAAAAAGCAAGATTGGTTTGCAAAGGCTATGCACAAGTGGAAGGAATTGATTTCAACGAAACATTTGCACCAGTTTCTAGAATGGAAGCCATCTGGATGTTTATCACCTATGCATGTTCAAGAAATATAAAAGTATACCAAATGGATGTTAAGTCAACATTTCTAAATGGATAATTAGAAGAAGAAGTTTACATCGAACAACCTGAAGGTTTTCTACTATCAGAAAAAGAAGAATATGTTTGCAGGGTAAAGAAGGCTCAATATGGTCTCAAGTAGGCTCTGAGAGCATGGTATGCTCATCTTGATGGATATTTACATCAATAAGGGTTCAAGAAAGGCACTGCTGATAGCAATATTTACGTACAAATAGATAAGGACAGTTTAACAATCGTTGAGGTATATGTGGATGATATAATGTTTGGTAGCAATGATGATTGACTAAGTAAGAAATTTTCTACAAAGATGCAAAGTGAGTTCAAGATGTCTTTACTTGGTGAGTTGACATACTTCTTAGTGCTTCAAATGTCTCAAGAAGAGAAAGGAATATTTATATGTCAAGCCAAGTACATCAAGGAAATGCTCAAGAAATTAAAAATGGAAGATTGCAAACCCATCCTTACTCCGATGGTAACAGGTTGCAAATTGAGCATAGACGACTCATCTAAGGATGTGGATAGGAAGTTGTATAGATCTATGATTGGTAGTCTTCTATATGTAACAACCTCTCGACTAGATGTTATGCAAGCAGTTGGACAAGTAATAAGATTCCAAGCAACACCAAAAGAATCACATATTATTGTCGTCAAAAGAATTCTTTGATATTTAAAGGGCACAAAAGAATATGGCTTGTGGTATGCCAAGGGAAACAATCTCATTATTCAAGCCTTTACAGATGCAGATTGGGCAGGAAGCATTGATGATCATAAGAGTACTAGTGGAGCAACATTCTATCTAGGTGGTTGTGTCGTATCATGATTGAGAAAAAATAAAACCTCAATCTCATTATCCATAGTGGAAGGAGAATACATTGCAGCGCCAAGTTGTTGTACTCAAGTCCTTTGGATGAAACAAACTTTGCAAGATCTTCAAGTACAATTCAGTGAGCCTATTCCCATCTTCTGTGACAACATTACTTCCATCAGCATCTCCAAGAATCCTTTCATGCATTCAAAAACAAAAAACATTCCGATAAAATATCATTTTGTTAGAGAACAAGTTGCTAAAAAGAATATCAAACTTGAATATGTTGGTACAGAAGAAGAAATCGTTGATATCTTCACTAAACCTTTACCTCGTGAAGCATTTGAATATCTTCACCTGAAGCTTGGGATTCTCCCAAGTTCTCATTAGATTTTCCTTATTCAGAAAATAAAGGAGCAGCGGAAGTGTGTATAGGTCCTTAGTATGGTTGTGTGTCAGCGGGAGTTACCCTTTTCCATTGATGTCAAAGGGGGAGAGAAGGTAGTAGGAAGAGGTGCCCTGATCGCAGGGGGAGTACTTGTGTTGCCATCAATGCCAAAGGGGGAGATTGTTGATCTAAAGATGATCTAATGTTGTCATTGATGTCAGCCCAAGAAGCACTAGTGGCTACCCTGATCTTACAAGTGAATTTTGACTTGAAAACTTACTCTATTTTGAGTCAAGGATCTTCTAGATAGATTCTACTCATCGAGATGTTTCTGTTGATATATGGCATGCCAAGTAATTCTTCATAGTTTGAGAGATATTCATGTTTGAAGTTAGTAACCCCAGTTAGTGGGTTAAAACCCTATGGGGTTGTGGCATGGAACTCATAATTGGTTTTGGTAATTGAATAGTCATTAATTAATATTTTTTTAAGCTTCTAAAATCCCTCAAACATTCTCTATAAAATCCCCTCTCAACTCTATCAAAGGAAATCTCATATATCCTCCAAATGCAGCGATCATGGAATTTTCGCTATAACTTCTTTTCTGCGAAGTATTAGATCCTGAAATTAAAAGCCATTTGATAGGAAATCCTAATGAACGTCATGACCAAATTTCAGATCTTGAATCACTATATTTTCGGAGATATAATTTGTGGAATTTAGGGTTTTTGCAGGCTGTCGAATTGCATCTCAAAGAAGTGACCTTGGGAAAATCGTCATAACTCTCTATCTGAGAAGAGGATTGGAATTCTGTAAAAAGTGGCGGATAGTGCACAGACTATAGTTTTATGTATATCAAGTTTAGAGCTGAAGGAAAAAATATTGACATGTGGCACGTCGTAAAAGTTCGCTCTAATGAACTAGTCCATAATTGGGTCATTGCCAGAGATTGGGCATAACTTTGCCTTGAAGACAATCGGGTCAGACCTATGGCATTGGAAAGAAAACTCAGAGGGATTCTACAAAACTGAAGATCACATGTTGGGGATCTGAAATCGTAGAGATACACCAGATTAAATATCGTGCTCCTAGAAGGCAAGAAAAACCAGATCAAGTGTTGTCAAGGGGTGCAAAGGACCAGACTTTCTAGGGCAGTAAAGAGAAAGGTGCAACAAAATGATGCAACAAAGGAAAGCTACAAGTAAGTATCTTCTGTATTTGCATGTTCATCTCTTAATTGCACTAGGTTCTTTGTATTCTAATTTGTTGTTTTTGTTTAGAACTAGCATATGCTCTGCAGGATGAGGTAAGTTTTGTTATTATCATGTCATGGGTATTTGCTTGAACACTTTTTGCGGGTATTATATATTCATCAAGAGAAGACTCAATGCATAATATAATGTTCTGAAGAATGAGATAGGGTAGCATGACAAGAGCAACAATCAAGGTGTAGAACAACAACAATAATTTCACTACATGAAGTCTTCAAGTGGGTAGCACTACATATATACATTGTAAAGTATCATTGTGCAAATTCACTGTAAAATTTGTACAAGTGTATATCTGCCAAGAGTTGAAGAGGCAATGTCGAAAGGTCTATGATCATCATTAGGTGGTTGTGTCATAGTTGGGATTATGGTCTAGTGTGTCATCTTCTTCTACATCATTCTATATCATTGTAAAGTGGAACATTTTCCCTGGTATGAGAGTCCATTCTTCTTTTATTCTTCTATAGGGTGGTAGGGTGGTGCTAGAGTGAGTTGTAGCTCATTGGGTGTTGGGGCATCCGTTTAGTTTACTACTGAAGAATCTTGGGTGTTGGAGCGTCCATGCAGTGGGAGATGGAGAAGAATGCTTTTCTAGATTCTAGGAAGTTGGAGCTTTATTTTTAATTGGAGTTGAATATTAAAGAATTATTAGAAAAGAGTTCAGTGGGTTTTTACCTGGAGGGGGTTTTCCACCTAAAATTTTTGTGCCTCATGTGTTCTTTTATTCACTGTTGTTACTGCATAAACATTAATGATAATTGAAGATTAACTAATGCTCTGAAAAGATTTAAAAGTGCTAATTGCTAAGGAATACTGATTCACCCCCCTCTTAGTATTATCCAACAACTTTCATATGCCTGTATGATCCATTAAAAAAAGAGGCATTCTCATCATACCTTAGGGCTTACCGAGCCAATAGTTGAAACATAACATACCATGCATACCTTGAAGTATTCAAATACCTGAGCACCTACTCATTAGACATAGGCCACTTGAAGCACTTTATCATCTTTTCATTAAGTACCTCTTTGTCTCTTTCTAGATCTGCAACTCAAAATGATCCTCAAGAAGGATCTACACATCACATCTCATCAAGGAGGTTAGAAACATCCATATACATATGAAGGAAGTATGATAAATAACATAATCATAAGATCCATAAGTATAACAAGTAATAAGAATTATAAGTCAAGAAATACTTATCTTCCATGAGAGGTGATTCTCTCCCTCTTGAACCAATCTTCAAGAGCCATCATTGTCCATGGTCCATATACCAATGTTTTCTTCAAGTATCCAACTAGATCTACTAGGGATTATCCCATCTAGGGATTCATTAAATCTCCTACAAGTGCTTGAGCATATTCTCATTGACCATACTATACCTCATATAGTTTCCATAAACTAAGGTTTTCTCTCCAAACCTAACATCATAGAATCCATCAACCCTAATCATCAAGATGACTAAGGTTTTCTTCAACCCCTAGAATTCTTTTAGGTCTCTGCCATCCTCTTCTTGCTTCCATAAATGGTTTCATCAACGAGGTGATCTCCATGGATTTTCTTCAACTCAACTCTGATACCATGTTAAGTTTTCTTAGGGCGACATTGTTCTTTTCTATGATAGTTTCATTTCATCATTAATACATTAAGTTCACCCCATTTCATCATTACATTATTCATATCTACGCCAATATACATCAACATATGCAATTACATAGGAAGAAACAACATCACCACCATCATCAATGCAACTAAATATAAAAAGGACATTAGAAGAAAGCATGCACACACATAAAGACACTAGGGAAAAACCGACTATGGGGAAAACCCTTGCAAATCTTATTCTTCTTAGATTGTCATCAAATGATGCAACAAAAGGGAGTACAATGATTCATCGCTTTATCTATGCAACAAAACAATAATGATATCTATGACACAAATCTAATCATGCTAGGAATCAGAACCCTCATACTGATGGTTGTAATGTGCTATCACAAACTGATGTCAACTGCAGTATACTACTGTCACTGTGATGAACACTGCTGAGTACTGCTGTCACTATGACGAATACTATTGAGTATTGTTGTCACTGTGTCGAATACTGTTAAGTATTGTTGTCATTGTCAATGAGCCCAATACATATGTTTGCAACACTACAGACCTACAGATCTGTATAATAGTAGAGAGAAACCTGGATCTAACTGTTCACTGAAGTCAACTGAAGCTAAGATGTCAAACCCTAGACTTGAACTAGGTCACCCTCATCAACATTGTCTTTGAGCGACTTAAACTTCTGGGTTGCTCTCACGAATATAATATGCGGGGGACTATGACTGCAAAGTCGCTCCTACGAGGTCTCTATGTGTACAATTCTGGCACTAAACTTCAAAGACCCAATTATCTCCCTAGTTGAGCTGTACTAGTGATTGAAAAACCAAAGTCACACTCTTTCTAAGTTGTGCAAGCGAATGAGATGATAGGTCGCTCCTAGGGCTACTTGGTGCAAGTGAGCAAGGACCAGAACCTTCCAATCTGCCTCTGAACCCAGAGTCACTTCCATAAGCTTTTGTGCCAATGTCCAAGGGTCTATAGTCACTCTCATAGGCTTGTGTGCCAGCGATCAGGGACCAGAATGCCTTGTTTTGTGCGAGTGACTGAGATCTAGAAGACCCTAACCCAGATCAAACCTTTCGCCTATGATTTCAAACCCTTGAGAGAATTCCTTCCATCGAACTTGTGTGAACCAAGAAAAAAGAGAAGAGAAGATGTGTTCAAATGATCTTTAGGTCTCTTCTATTTATAGGATTTTTCGAGGGGTCACTTGGGGTTAAGACTGACCCAAGCAGTTACTCATGTGGTTAGGGTTGACCCATTCCATAATACATGTGTGAATAAAATAATTCATAACTGAACTTCTCCTTAACTAAATTAGGTGATCTTTAGGTCAATTTTGGTCTTCTCAAAAAGAGGAATCTAATGCAATCATTATCTTGGTCATTTGAGCTTTCCAAGGTGGAATTTTACCAAATTTGAAAAAATTAACAAATACAAGTGCCATTAATGTATCCAAGAATCTTTTTCTTCATTCCAAGATAAAACATATTCCCATTAAGTACCATTTTCTTAGAGAACAGTGTGTTGAAAAAATTTTGAAGTTTGAATATTCTCCAATAAAGGAACAACTGTTGATATTTTTACGAAACCCCTTACTAGAAAACCTTTTGAGTATTTGAGGAATAAGTTGGGAGTGATATCTCACTCTTCACTTCATCAGTTTTCCCTATAACCAAAGGGGGTAGTTGTCCAATCATGTACAAAGATTGATGTATGTTTCTAAACCTAAAAGAAGTAAACTTTAGGGGGAGTTTTAAGATCAGTAGGAGAAGTACAATCGTAAGGGGGGTAATTCACCAAACAACACAACATAAATTGAAATGAAACATGTAGAATTCATTGGTCATAGCCTTGACAAAAATATATTACAAACAGGTCCATAGAAATCTTATATTAGTTAGTTATACAATTAAGGAGGTGATTGGTCACAAAGGGAATACCTCAATCCTTTTCCATTGATGTCAAATGCGGAGAATGTGAAAAGTGTGTAAACATTACAAATAAAGAGTAAAAAAAATAGCAGCAAAAACTAGTGGAGGTGTTAACATCAATGCCGAACAAGCAATGTTATTTAGTAGTGTTTCCATCAATGCCAAACGAGGAGATTATTAAGTATTGTCATTGATGTCAATTCATGTAAGTTGTCATTATTGATGTCCTCCATTGATTTCACACTAAGGAGGAGATTGGTACGTGGGATGTTATTGTTGGATAGTTATCTTAAATATCTTTCTAATGGTATGATGCACTTTGTATAACTCCCACAAAATAAGGCGAAAGTTGAATTTGAAGTGTAACTGTATACATGGAAGGCTTTGATTGACCATATAGAATAATGTGGAGTATATTTGGACTCATAAGACTTCAAAATCTAAAACGTGTTGGGAACAACACTAGGGCATAAAGTCTAAATTAAGAAGCTATAGGTCGAGCATATTGCACTCACAAAGCAAGTAGCACAAGAACTAAACTTAAGAGCTAAGGTACATCTCCACATGCAAGATCGACGGCCTCGATCCACATCATGTGCAGAATGTGCACGTGAGTTACAATGTGGGCACTCACATGATCGATTGAACTATGGGGATTGAATTGATCCAATGACCTAAAATTGATATTGGATGTTAACATGCAAAGAGGTTAATGTGTAGCTACAATACATAATAGGATATGACGATGGATATTGCTTTGAGTTAATGATTTGGATTTGATATCAGATGCTAATATGCATATAAGTTAATGTGTTTTCCAAAATCCGATATGGGAGAATTTTTCATATTAATGGTACAAATTAGATATCAGATGCCAACTAGTACAAAGGCTAACATGAATACCTAACACACAATATAATATGATGGTTGCAGACGATTTGATTTGACGAATCAAATCAACATCAGACTTTCTAGATGCTTAGTTATTAACAAATGAAATTTGTTTGATACTATGTTTCGATGCTAACAAAGAAACACACATGGAACCAAGTAGCAATGACATGGCAACCTCAAGTGATGACATGTGGTACCTATGTTTGTCATTTTTAGATGACCAAGTGGCCCATTTTTTGACACATGGTAGTGGCACAATGGTGACATGGCTTGACATGTGGTAGGAAATGATAGACAACAAGATGGTGACTAATACTCATGCCAGGTGGAAGTCAAAGGTATTAATCCCTCGATTTCAACCTCAAGTTACATAGAGCAACATGATAACTTATAAGCGCTCAATGCTAAGGAATGGTGAAACCATAGTTTCAGGCATCTAGGATATGATAGTTGTAAAAGGTAAGGCTATTAACAAAAATCCATAAAAAAAAGATTTGGCAGTGAACAAACGAATAATTTTATGTCTATATAAGGAAGAAATATCAACATGATTAATAGAGTTCAAAGGTTAACAAGTGTAAGAACTACAATCAAGAAGTAGGAGTTTTGTAGCTCAATGTAAACATGGAGAAAAATACACAATTAGATAGGGGTGAATAAAAATCGATCTGGAACAAAGAAAAAAGGTGTTGGGATCAGAGATCAAAGTGTATAGAAGAAATCAAAGTAGTGGTTGAGTTAGAGATTAAAAATCAAAAATCTGAAGTGAGAGATTCAGGTTGCAAAAAAGAAACTTAAGGGAATATTGACCAAAAAAGAATATTCTCAAGGAGATTTAATTGAATCAAAGAATAAAATAAAGAATATTTAGTTGCAGAGTAAGAACCACATATCTTAAGCACTTAGAATCAAGTTGCATAAAATAAAATTAATAAACATATCAGAGATCCATATTTGTGATGAGATTTAATTGAATCAGAGAATCATAGAAAGAATACATGGCTACAAAGCAAGAAGAGGCATAACGATGATTTGAAAAACTATATCAGTAATATCTTAAAAAAAGAACTACATATTTCACTTAGGTGAAAAAGGGATTTGAAAGGTTGTACAAGTAGGTGCTTGTAGATGAAGGGATTGGAGCCTCTTTAAAGTTGGTGCCTGTAAAGATCAGGAGGTTAGTGCCTCTAGCATGTCAGTGCCTGCAAATAGTGGGATTTGATGCTTCCAAAAAGTTGGTGCTTGTAAAGAAAAAAGGGGGTAGAACCTCCAGTAGCTTGGTGCCTACGTAACTTTATGTAATAAGAAGTTAGATCTTGTACGTACATACTATACAAACATAATTGTGGTTTTATCCCTTTATGGGGTTTCACATAAACATTTATGTCTCATATGTGTTTATTGTTTTATTTATGGTGTTGTGGTGTTATTATTTGATTATAACATAAATATCTTTTTAGATTGTTAAAAAGTACATAATACTGATTCACCCATCTCTCATAATTATCCTAGTTTCTAACACTATTAATATTTTTAATTTAATATAATCTAGTTTAAAGAGAATTCATTCCTCAAGGGAGATTGCTTAAGCAAATAGAGATATATGGAAACAAGAATAGTTAATACTAGTTAATCTGTAGAGAGATTGGCCATGGAGAAGAATATGTGCACACATGGGAGAATCACACTCAAATTTTGAAAAGAATGTCTGTGAAATTAAAAGATAAGGAGGATCATCTTATCTAGTCCCTAAATTAATTTAATGACTATGAACCCATAATGGGATATAAATATTTAGTACTTGATGGCATTGTCACACCACAAATTTAGTGGTGGAAACAACTTTAGGAATTTAAATTCCTAATAAAATCCACATTATCTATGTGGTTCCCACTAAAAAATATATCTTTAAAATAGGAAATTCTACATAAAAGGAGCTATGAGGGTCTAGGAAGATGTTCCCTTCCATGATGGACTCTAAAAAAAACGTCCATTTGATGTTTTCATGTAAGTTTACAAATGAGTCCTCGTTGGAATCAAAATGAGTAACAAGTTTTAAAAAATGCTTGAGAAGGAACCAGGCTTGAGTAAATTCTCAAATGTTGGTGTTTAAACAAAAAACAATGGGGTATAGAGTTCTTTCTCTTACTATATCTTGGGGAATATGATTATCCAAAAACCAAAAGTTGTTTGTGGAAAATGTAATTATAACGGTACAATGTGCTATGCAAAGTATGAATACCCTCTTCACTTTCCCTCAACAAAATGATTCATATATTCCAAAGCACATTTCCCAATAAATCATAAATAAGGAAATGACATGGAATTTTTCTTATGGGCCTCCTAAGAAACCCCCTTAGAGGAAGAGCTATGCGAATTCGTCATCTTGTTGCTAGTCCTAATATCTCATTATTGGTCAGCATTGGCAATGAAATGAACCATTGTGAAGTATTGATGCTCAAACATGTGTTAATGTTCACTTTGGAAAATGGAATTACCTACTTTCAAATCTATGGCAATTCCTTGTTGGATATTTAGTGAAGGAGAATTCTCTTCAAAAAATTTTCACCATGCAACCTTTATTTCTTGATTACTATGAACAACAAAAACAACATTTTCTTACATCTCTTTTGAACATGTTTATATAGAATGAAATAAGGAAATTGACCTAAATTTGGAAAGTACATGAAATCATCCAAATTCAAGTTATATATATATAAATACATTTTCTTACATCTCTTTTGAACATGTTTATAAAGAATGAAATAAGGAAATTGACATGAATTTAGAAAATGAAATAAGGAAATTGACCTGAATTTGGAAAGTATATAAAATCATCCAAAATTCACATATTTTATATATATATATATATATATATATATATATATATATATATATATATTATATATATATATATATATAATATATATATATTTATTTTTGATATCTTTCGCTAAACAACTAGGAATGTTGTTGCTAGTTGTTTTTCTTTTTAAAGGATTGTATCAAACTTTTAATGCAACCACTTGCTACCAAATTTAAAAAAATAATCTTTGTTTAAACTAGATTATGATATAAATAAAGTTTTTTTAAAACATTGTGTAGTCATATTAGTAATATATAATTAGGAGATTACAAATTTCTAATATTCAATTTGCATACCTATAAAGCCCTATTCCCTAAAGAATGCTCCAATGCATTTATCTTTGTAATTTTCAATTTTTAAAGAAAATTAATTGACATTTTTCATGGGAAAAAAATAAAAATAAAAATAATCCATTCCAAAAATAAACTAAAAATGAAAATAAAATTTAAATTATAAAATATTATAATCATAACTTATTTTAAGACAAGAAACCAATGTCAGTTAAAATATCATTGATTTTGGGATCAGAACAATATCTTGAAACTAAAATATAAACTTAATACTAAAAAAATTAATAGAAAAGGACAAATTAAAATTATAAAATACTATAATCATAAGGAGGTTTAAGATGAGAAATCAATGTAGTATTTAAAAGGTTGTTGATGTGTGGATCAAAAGAATATTTTGAAACTAAAATATTAAGGGTGTTGTGACATTTCACATCTCCATGATATATGTTTGGCTTAGTAAGTGTTTTGTATATTGACATGTTGTATGTGTTCATGGTTTAGTAAGTGTTTTGTATATTGATATGTTGTATGTGTTCATGTTTTCATTTTTAATGTGGACATTGTTGGAAAATTATTGGATTTTGATTTTTTTAGGGATCATAAGGATATTTCCACGAAAAAAGGAGGTGCTTGGAAAAAAAAAGGATGGTCCTGAATTGGTGAGAAGGGGGTGTTCAGTTAGTGTGGGAGAATATTTGAAGGTAGACTAGATCCTTTAGTTCTTAGGTAAAAACTTGGTTAGAAAATTTTAGTGGATGAGATTATTAATGGACTCTCTAGATTCATGGATTCAATTCTGCTGGGCACTAGTGGTAGGATACTAACCAATTTTCCACATACTTACTTGAGGGTGGGTAAGGTTTATTTTTTGGTTTGAGACAAGCACCATTTTGTTTTAGGGTGGGATCTAGTTTCAAGGTTTATCCGATTTGGCATTGAAGCATTAACACGCTTGTTGACCCTCTAGGAGAGGTGGTTGCAAGTATGCCCATTTGTGTGAAGCTTCCAAGTTTTCCAATATGGCTTTGGAATGAATCTATTTTATTTTCTATTGGTAATTTTTTAGGGAGAACTATTAAGGTTTAATATTATAAAAGACTAGTGTATATCATTCAATGGCTTGGATACTAATGGAAATTGATGAGGTTTATTTGACTTGGTATAGGTGATAGTGGGGAAACATGTCTTCTATGAAATTTCAAGTTATGTCATTGTATTATTTCAATGATCCCTTTGTCATACATATATTATTAGGGATTGTGATAAACGTTACATCTTGAAAGTTTGGATAAAAAAGGATTCTCCAAACCCTAATTCTTGTAAGGAAGAATAAGGGTCTCATTCCTTCTCAAAGAAGGACAAAGTTGTTGATATAAGATTTGCAAATGAACCCATTAAAGGTATGGTGGTGGGATTGTTAGAGTATTGAGAATATGATATAATCATACACAAATACAAAACGCCACATAACTTTATTAATCTAACCTCCTGTGCATAATAACAACACTTAATCAATAAAAAAAGGATCCGAGAGACAGAAGAAACAACATACTAGATGTTGTCACCTTTTGAAAAGAGAGTTCTAGTTGCACAAAGAGGGAAAAAGAGAAGAGAGGAGGTTGTTGTGCTTTGCAAATTGGAGATTAAAGGGCGAAGAATAGGTCCAACTTAAATCGTTTTGGAGAAATTTCCATATTCCCTAAAAAGCATTTATTTTTCAAGCACCATTTTTTCCTTTGTTTTTTAAATTCTAGCCGCAGTGACCCATTTTTAACTCTAGATGAAATCTCTTATATATCCAATTCTTGCCGCATTTTCCATTCCCCTTTGAAATGTTTTAAAATATTCGGAGATCATGTCGAAACCCTTTCTAAGCGTCGGGACCCACAAACCATAATCACTATCAGCCCTTTCCATTTTTGTGATACATATCCACTCGACACCACTCCTTCTCGCTGATTGTGATGGAATCCCTCCTCCATTGATATTGCATATCACAATGTTCCCTTGCTAATTGACATATATGCCTGTCAATGCTTCTTCTCGCCGATTGAGATAATCCTTTCCCCCCCGGTTGCAATACCGCAATCGTGGATCTCACACGTCAAAATCCCTCCATCGATATCACATATCGCAATGTTTCCCTGCCGATTGCCATATCCTTTCGTCATCACTCCTTCTTGCCAATTGCGATAATTCCCCGCCCCCCCCCGCCCCCCCCACAATTATTATATTGCAATTGGGAATCGTACAAGTCAAGGTACCTCCTTTGTCGAAGTCCCTTCCAGCTTGCGATTGCGATGTGTGAGAACGCTCCCGGATGTGATATTTTATGTATGATGCCTTATTGAAGTTTCACATCTGAAAAATCGGCGATCACTATGAAATGTGGTAAAAGGAACCTCTCCTGTAGTGCAATTACAATATCTCTGGTAAGCCCAATTCCGCATATCAGCGATCAAAATTGTCAAGGGAGGCACTCCCATCCTGTAAGGACCTTTAATGGAAAACCACGATGTGATAGCTCTGCGATGAAGTAAGGCAAATCTTTAAATGGGTCGTGGGTCAGAAACTGAGGAATTTAAGAAAGGAGGTGTAGCATTCAAAATTGACATGGGTTGACTGAGAA
Source organism: Pinus taeda (assembly GCA_000404065.3). NCBI lineage: Eukaryota > Viridiplantae > Streptophyta > Pinopsida > Pinales > Pinaceae > Pinus > Pinus taeda. The sequence continues at coordinate 48,761 of APFE030476409.1, read as the reverse complement.
AGGCCCCTTGTGACATGAAATTAGGGTCGACAAATATAGAGTAAATGAAGACATGGAAGGTCAAGAGGACTTGATGATCCAACATGGTGCTCCACACAGAGGAAAGATGAAGTACTGCCCAGGCGACCTCCACTTCTGTACTGTGGGATTAAACTGATAGTTGACTGCTCCTAGTTTTAAAGAACGAACAATCCGAGCAGCAAAGGCAGAAGTGATGGGAACCGACTGATTGACATAGGTGACCAGACCATGGGCAAGCAACAATCTGAAGAATAGGTGATCAAAGGGATGGGCATGGAGATAATTTTTTGGCGTTTTCATCCGATCGATTGACTTTTTTTTTTTTCCTCTGATGTGTCAACATTTATTGAAGAAAATAATTTTTGTAGTCATTTTTGGGCCATAGAGCCATCCCGGGATGGGACAGCTAGTCGATTTGACATCTGAGGCTCGATTGAGATATTATTTTGTAATCACTATTCAATGCTCTCCTCTCCAGATAAATAGGGGGGCGACACTTCACAAAGGTTAAAATTCTAAAGAAATAACTACATACTATGTTCAAGACTGTATGATTTTATGATATGTGTCTTTCAGAATATTAAGAAAATGGCGGTGATTCCTCCTTTGAGTACTATAGTATGTTATCCTTTTGTTAAATTCCATAATGTTCATGTTTCCTCTCTGAATTCATGTAATCGTAGATGCTAGAAAGGCTTCATATGTTCTTACAAATTCATTTGTATTGATTCTTTAATGCATGTGCATGTATGCATATTTGATATTATATCTTTAAAATTGCGCTCTGTGAATCATCGCTTCCATCCTCTTTCATCCGTTCTGTGTACCTTTAGCTCAAAAGTGTAGAATTCATGAGGCTTCAAGTTCTATGCGATATGTGTAGAATTCTTGATGCTTCAAGCTCTATGTGTGAGTTACTCTATCTCCTTATCCTCTCTCATTTCTCTGCCAAAGCTTATTGAACTCTAGGTCCTTGAACTACTCGGCCTCTACTGTTTCATACATATATTTTTGTGAGTTGTATATGTGAAGAAGTACTAGAAATACATGGCTTATGCCTTTAGATGAATGAAAAAACCCATGTTGTTATTATATATTTTGAATATATATGTGTGTGTGTGTGTGTGTGTGATGTCTCTAGTTTCTTGAGAATCATATGAGACACACAAAATCTAGATGTGTCTAGGCACTGGTCTTGTAAGAAATCCAAAGCTGTCTCTGGAAGTGACAACATCTTCTGGCAGCTTTGCCGGGGAACGTATTAAAGAAATTTTCCCCTACGATATGACAAGTTAAGCACTCTTTGTGTAGGTGAGAAAAGACGTACTTATTGCATCCTCATCACCTTGGAGACTCCACAAATCCCATTATAATTTACTATCCCTGCTTTTATAAAGACTCACACTCACTCAGATACCTCGCAGCTGAAAACCCCATTTGTATCTGACCCAGAGAAATTAATTTTCTGGAGAGTGTGGAAGGAGAAAACCCCTACTACCTATTATATTGTCTCATAATTCTTTGAAGCTTCCTCATCTAGCTCCCAACCTGATGTCATTCACTACTCAAAATTTTCTCCTATGATCCTTACATACCTTGCTCTTAGTCTAGCCACTCCAACCACTATGGTTTTGGCCCAAGTTCCTCCGGAAAATCTCAACCCCCCTCCATTAATTTTAGATGGTTTTTCTGGGTTTCTTATTGAATAAGTATTCCCCTATTGATTTACATCAACCTGTAAGTGCTATGCCTCAGGACTACCTAAAGCTTTTTCCTAGGTTCAATGGGGAGGATGAAACTACTACACAGAGACACATTGAAACATTCTATGCTTTTGCCGATAATTTAAATGTAGAACAACTGGACGTGGTCCTAAGACTCTTTGTATAATCCCTTGATGGAGAAGCCAAAAAATGGTTTAAATCCCTACCTGATGCTTCCATCACTACTTGGGAGGAACTCAAAAACTCTTTCACACAAAAGTGGTTTGAAAAGAGAAATCATGCGTACATCCTCACAAAGTTCAATGCTATAAGGAAAAATCCAGAAGAGGATATTTCAGAATTCATAAAAAGATTCAATAAGTAGTATAATAACCTGCTTGATGAGATAAAGCCTCCTCAAACTTTTTCCCGCGTAGTATTCGTGGGAGCCTTTGAATCCAACTTTGGTTTTTCCCTATGAGAAAGGAAGACTGGCACTTTGGATCAACTTCAAGTTGATTCTCTTGAGGTAGAAGCAAATTTCACCTCGGCAAGGAAGTCAAGAGGTAAGGATGAACCTATTGAGAAGAAAAGGGGGAAAGAAGAAACATCCTCCTTTGGTCAAGCTAAAGAATCGCCCAATCTAAAGTGGGAGGAAATGGAAAAACTTATCAAGAGTTTATTGCATAAGGTGGTGAAGCTTGAGATGGAGAATAAGAGTCTCCCAAAGCCGAGATCTCAAGATAACAGCCAAGGTTATAACCCGTAGTGCAAAAGGCCACCATTGTAGATACTTCCAAGGGAAAGAAAGGACCAAGTTGATTAGATCCCTCATCCTCTACATTTAGAATATGATCCCAATGAACAATCATCAGATTCACATGAGATGCAAGGAAACTTGTATTCCTCTTTCTCTAAAGAAGAACATGAAAATATGGCTCACCAGGAGACAAGTTATGATAGAAAAGAAACAACAAATGAGGAGGACATAGGTGACTACTATAAATAATTTGTGGATTTCATGTAAACACAGCTCCACCGAAGGTATGATCTAATATCTTCAAGAAATAGGTTGAGGGAACTGGAACAACAAGAAGGAACTACTCTCCAAGATATCCCCCCCAGTGCCAGATAAAGGGAGAGGTAAGCTAAATCCTGATGCATCCAAGGTAAAAGTATCCTCCAATAAATAATGCAATAGCTCTAAGGAGCACATAGAAAAGAAGGCGATTGTTCTGATAAAAACTACAAGTGATAAGGAAAGGGAAGTAAAGCTAAGAGGTGTAGAAAAAGGGAAACTTGCATTCAATCTTCATAAGGAACTTGAAAAGGTGAATATTCATGTTCCTCTTATTGAAATTCTAAATCAACCCACTTATAAAGATCAAGTCTCTCAGTTCATGCTTCCATCCACCTCAGTACCTACCTAGGATTGTTTAAACCTTCAAGAAGAAAGACCGATGGTTGTTTTTGGGCCTCATGTTGAAGAACTTGATCCTTCGATTGCACCCTTCTATGTGACCCTTGTAATTCATGACCTCTTATTGCATAACTGCATGTTAGACTTCAGAGCCTCGCATAACCTCATGCTCTTAGTCGTGATGGAACAACTTGGCTTGCAGATCACTAGGTCCTACAAGGACCTATACTCCTTTGACTCTAAGAGAGTCAAATGCTTGGGAATGATAAAATATGTAGTGGTAAACCTGGCTCAGATCCTATTAATAGCGTAGTGATGGACATAATAGTGGTAGATATTCCCCCTTGATTCGGTATGCTCCTATCTAGGTATTCAAGTTCCAAGGTAGGGGGCTCCATCAAATTAGATCTAACTTATGCCACTATCCCCACCTTTGGAGGTGAAGAAAGGAGGTTGTACATAGAGTCCATATTTGTAAAAACTGTGACCTAAGTTGAAGGTTCTAAAAACTCTCCAGTGTATGGAAGAGAAAGAGACCTCTCCTGCCTGTTCCTAGAGGAAGATGAGACCATCTTAGAAGAAATGCAAGTACATGTAACGATGTCGTTAGATGACCAACACACAGATAAAAACAAAGTATGGAAATTATACTTTGATAGAGTGAATTCCAAAGAGGGAAATGGAGTAGGAGTATTGTTGGTAAGTCCTTAGGGCAGCTTGATACCCCTCTCATTCAAGCTGGAGTTTGAGTCAACCAACAACATGGTTGAATATCAAGCATTGCTCCTTAGGCTACAAAAAATAAGGAATATGAATATTGAATGCTTAACTGTGCATGGAGACTCCGAGCTAATCGTAAAGAAGATCCAAAATCAGTGCTAGGCTAAGCACCCCAGATTGAGGACTTACTGGAATGAAGTGTAGGATTTGATTGATAATTCCTTCCTGGCCTTTAATATCCAATTTCTACCTAGAGAAGGAAAAAAATGGATGATTCCCTTGCTGTAGTAGCAAGCAATTTCCAACCCCCTCAAAACCCACTTCTCAGGTACGAGGTGGAGGTCAGATACAGACCCTCTATACCTGATAATGTCAAGCACTTGGCAGGTATTGGAGGATGATGAGCTGGTTAAACGATTCATAGAAATTGTTGAGGAGTTCGCTAACTCAACCATTGATCAAGGGGAGGAAAAAGAGGCAGATCAAGAATCCACTTCGTGGGAAGACACTATGGCCGGACATAAAATTCTACAGCTGAAATGGAATACCATTCCTTGTGGGCTAGTCCCGTTGAAAATATTATTTAATAAGGATGGCATAGCCTCCAAACCAATGGCTCAGGAGATGGAAAAACAAGTAGAAGATTGCAATATCAGCTCAAAGGATTAACCCCATATGGTCAGACTATCAAAAGGAATCTCCTTGCAATATAAATAGAGGTATTGAAATTTGTTCAAAATATATAAGGATGTTTTTTTTTGGTCTTATGAGGATTTAAAAGCATTTGATACCAACATCATAAACGCAAGATTCCTTTAAAGAGTGGTATAAAATCATGCAAGAAGAAGCTTAGGCAGATTAATCCACTCTTACTCCCCTCCATTGAAAAATAAGTGAGGAAAATCCTAGAGGCTAAAATCATAGTGCCTTTAAGGTACTTGGAGTGGGTGGCCAACTTAGTCCCAGTCTAGAAAAATAATGGAGAAATAAGGCTATGTGTAGATTTTTGGAACCTTAACAGGGCATCATTGAAAGACAACTAATCGCTGCCTAAGATGGATTACATATTGCAGAAGGTGGTTGTGTCAGTCAGAATGTCCATGATGGATGGGTACTCTGGTTACAACCAAGTGGCAGTCCACTCTGATGATCAAAAGAAGACTTCTTTCACCACCCCGTGGGGAACATTCATGTACGCTCACATGCCTTTTAGTCTTATTAATGCAGGGGCCATGTCTCATCGATCTATGGATATAGATTTTGTAGGGGAGAAAGACAAGTTCGTAGTGGTATATTTGGAGGATATCACAGTTTTATCTAAGATTGATAAAGAACACATCCTCCACTTGAAGCTCACCTTTGAGAAATGCAGGAGGTATGGTCTTTCTTTGAATCCCAAGAAATCTTAGTTCACCCTAAGTGAGGGGAATCTACTACAACACATAGTAGCACAAGAAGGAATGAAAATCGATCCTAAGAAATTCAAAGCTATCAGTCATATCCCTCTATCAAGAAATAAGAAAGAGGTCCTAGTCATTTTGGGGAGAATCAATTTCTTGAGGAGGTTCATACCCAAGTATGCGGAAATAGTAAGGGGTATTACAGATATGCTAAAAAAGGAAAATGAAGTCAAGTGGATCCTTGCCCCATTAGATTCTTTCACTAGAATTAAAGAAGCTTTGGTTGAGGCCCCGTACTAGTCAACCTTGACTACTCAGCGCCTTTCTATATCTTTTCTTTTGCTTCTCCGCATACTATTGCCACAGTTCTGCTACAGAAGAATAAAGACAGTTATGAATAGCCCATCACCCTTTTCAGCCAAGTCCTGAGGGATGCTGAGCTGAAATATAACATCTTGGATAAACAAGCCTATGAGCTAGTTAAGGCTTTGAAGGCATTTCAAATGTATGTGCTACAATCGGAAATCACAACATTTGTCCCAACGAATGTGGTCAAGGACATCCTTGTGTAAGGAGACAATGAAGCAAAAATGGGTAGGTGGATAGCGAAGATACAAAAATATGAGTTAGACATGAATCCTACTAAGCTCATAAAATGCCAAGGGTTGGCCAAGATTTTATCAGAATCTAATTGCTAAGATTTAAGGATAAACCTGATAACAGAGGAAGGTAGACCAGAGGCTCAACAAAATGAGATTAAAACATCAGAACAAAAGATCTATGCTAAATATGAGCGATCACCCTAGTATAAGAATATCATCCATTATCTCTTATTCCCGAGGTTCCCACTAGGGCTGGATAAATCCAAATACAGAACTCTAAGACTGCAATATCAAAATTATATCATATCCAATGGTCACCTCTATTGGAAGGACCCGGTGGGAGTTTTGATGTTATGCTTGGTAAAAGGAGAAACTCATAAAGTGATTGAAAAATTTCATGGAGGAGTTTGTGGAGGTCATTACAGCGGGAAGACCATAGCTCACAAAATCCTCAAGGCAGGATACTACTGGCCTACACTGTTTGGAAATGTTCATTCCTAGGTCAGGTCATGTCAGAAGTACCAAGTGTTTGATGATAGACAAAAATTTTCTCCTCCCCCCCTAATTCTAGTGCATGTGGAAGAACCTTTCAGATAGTGGGGATTAGACTTGATAGGAGAAATAAACCCACCTTCCATTGGCCAACGCAAGTGGATATTAACGGCCATGGATTATTTCACCAAGTGGGTAGAGGCCATCCTATCCAAAAACACTACAAACTCAGTGGTAATCAAGTTTATGGAGGAGAACATATTATCTCACTTTGGTTGTCCTATCAAAATGATCACTGACAATGCTCAAGTATTCAAATCTACAAAATTCACTAGCTTCTACCAGAAATTCAATATCATCATCGGACACTCCACTACTTACTATCCTCAAGGTAACGGTTTGGCTGAGTCCTCAAACAAAACTGTGGTGGGAGTGTTGAAGAAGGCCATCACCAAGAATAAGAGGAACTGGGACTCCCAATTGAAGTTTTCTCTCTGGGCTAACCAAGTAACTCCTAAAAAATCCATTGGAAAATCACCTTTTGAGCTAGTGTATGGTAAGGCTGCAGTCTTCCCAATTCAATTAGAAATGCCAGTGGAAAAGTTATTACAAGAAGATGAGGAGGAGCCAAGTTCCTTGAGACGAAGGATAAACCAACTGGTTGAACTTCATGAAAACAGAGAACAGGTGGGGGATAAATTTTTCAAATTACCAACAAAAGATGAAATCCCTGTTTGATAAGAAGGCCAAGGATAGACCTCTTCAACCAGGAGATTTAATTATCCAATGGGATGTTCGATGGGAAGAAAAAGGCAAACACGGAAAATTTGATCCACTCTGGTGTGACCCTTTCAAAATTTTAGAAGAGGGAGGAAATAACATGCACCTTCTCGAAAAATGGATGGTGAATCATTGAAATTGCCAATAAATGGTCAGTTACTCAAACTCTATTTCCAGAATTAGAGGTACCTATCTTGCACTCATTGTAAATACTGGTGTTTGTATTGTAACTATTATATGATATTTCTAGTTTATGTTGAAAACTTCACTTTCATAAAATTATCATTTGTTTAGAAAAAGACTCCATGCCCAAAGGAGAAGTTCACAACCTACAGGTTCTCGACGCATTGCAATCCAATGCCCCGTCCACAATTGGAGCTAATGTTGTCACCTTCTGAAAAGAGAGTTCTAGTTGAACAAAGAGGGAAAAAGAGCAGAGAGGATATTGTTGTGATTTTCAAATTGGAGATTAAAGGGGGAAGAATAGGTCCAACTTAAATCATTTTGGAGAAATTTCCATATTCTCTCAAAACCATTTCTTTCACAAACCCAATTTTTTCCTTTGTTTTTTGAACTCTAGCCGCAGTGACCCATTTTTAACTCTAGCCGAAATCCCTTGTATATCCAACTCTTGTCATGTTTTCCATTCCCATTTGAAATGTTTTAAAACATTCGAAGATCATGTAGAAACTCTTTCTAAGCGTTGGGACCTACAAACCACAACCGCTATCGGCCCTTTCCCTTTTTGTGATGCATATCCGCTTGACACCACTCCTCGCTGATTACGATGGAATCCCTCCTCCATTGATATCACAATGTTCCCCCATTGATTGCTGAAAATAACAACAAGAAATGCTATAAATAGCATTTGAAGTGCCAATGTTGGAAATAGCAACAAGGAATGATAAAATAGAAATGCTAAAAATAGCATTTCTATAAATAAATTTCGGGATACATTCCAATTTCAATTAGTCCCTGAACTAAAACTGAGAATTAAAATTCGAATTTGATCTTAGCAGCTGTTTGAAAAATAATTAATTAATTCATCTTGAGTTAATTAGTTGGAGAAAATCAAACATGAAGTCTATGTGAAGACATGCAACAGTTT
>APFE030476402.1:0-33827 GCA_000404065.3 Pinus taeda | reverse complement strand
GTGGTGTTGGACGGAGAAATGTCAAAAGGCATTTGATGATTTGAAGAGAAGGATGGTTACAACACCGATACTGAAGTTTCCTGACTTCGGGAGACCGTTCGAGGTGCACACAGATGCTTCAGATTTTTCCATAGGAGGGGTTTTTATGCAGGATGGGCATCCGGTGGCCTATGAGAGTCGGAAGTTGCAGGATAGAGAGCGGAGGTATCCGGTTCATGAGAAGGAGATGACTGCGATCATCCATTGTCTTCATGTGTGGAGGCACTACTTGATTGGGAAGCCTTTTGTTTTCAAGACAGACAACGTTGCAGCGAGTTATTTTGCATCACAACCGAAGCTTTCTGCGAAGCAAGCTCGTTGGTAGGACTTCTTGGCAGAGTTCGACATGTCTATTGAGTATAGACCAGGTAGACACAATGCGTTAGCAGATGCCCTTAGTAGAAAGGGACAGCTTGCACCATTGGAGGGAGAAGACCGGGCAGCAAGGAGTAGAAGTCGGATTCAGATGTCGGAAGAGATGCAAAACAAACTAAAGGAAAGTGTGGAGACTGATACTTTAGCGCAGAATATAGTGAAGCAGATAAAGGAAGGGAAGACACGTAGGTTCTTTCTACGAGACAGTTGCTTGTTCTTTGAGAGTCGACTCTATGTTCCAAAGACATCTGGTCTTAGGAGGCACCTCTTGAAGGAGTGCCACGATTCTCCATGGGCTTGCCACCCAGGGCAGCGTCGTTCTTTGGCATTGTTGGAGAGAGGGTTATTTTGGGAGAAGATGCGAGAGGAGATGGAGGAGTATGTACATATGTGCATCATTTGTCAGCAAGACAAATCGGACAATCAGAGGCAAGGGGGACTGTTACAGCCTTTACCTATTCCAGAGAGGCCATGGATGAGTGTCTCTATGGACTTCATTGTTTTGCTACCGCAGGTGCAGGGGTATAATGGGATTATGGTCGTTGTTGATCGTTTTTCCAAGTATGCTGTCTTTGTTCCGACAAAGATACCTTGTGGAGCTGATCGTACTGCCGAGTTGTTCTTTAAGAACGTGGTGAAGTATTGGGGTATGCCATTGAGTATTGTGTGTGATAGAGATCCATGGTTTACAGGGAGATTTTGGACGACATTGTTCAAGTTAGTTGGGACAGAGTTGTTGATGAGTTCGAGTTACCATCCGCAGACAGATGGGCAGACCAAACATATCAACACATTGCTGGAGGAATACTTGAGACATTATGCCACGGCTGATCAGAAGAATCGGCCTGAACTCTTGGATATTGCTCAGTTTAGCTACAATATTCAAAAGAGTTCTGCGACGGGGTACAGTCCATTTGAGTTGGTGAATGGGCAGATGCTAGTTGCTCCGCACACTGTTGAGACTACAGGTCATATGAGGAGTCCTCATTTGAAGAGATTCATGAAGGCTTGGGAGGATACCTTGGAGTTGGCACGGTTGCGCTTGCACGATGTTGCAAGGAGGATGAAGAAGAACGCTGATCAGGGAAGACGGGATGTGCAGTTCAGTGTGGGAGATATGGTGTTTCTCAGGATTACCGAGGAGCAGTTTCAGCCAGCCAAGGGGACGGCCACCAAACTGACACGGAAGTATGAGGGACCATTTCGTGTGGAGAAGCGAGTGGGGGAGTTTGCTTACAAGTTGGAGCTTCCGCACCATATGTACATGAAACATCCAATTTTTCATGTGAGTCAGTTGAAGAGATGCAGGCTTGATTCAGACCATCCAAAGAGGGCTGAACCGCCGAGAGGACCAAATGGGATAGTGGAAAAACCAGGCTTGGAGTTGGAGAAGATATTGGACTTCAGAACTACAGGGATTGGTTGCCACCAGAAACGGGAGTACCTTGTCAGATGGAAGGAAGCACCGGAAGAGGAGAGTTGGGAATCGGAGGACTCACTTTGGAGATGGAAGAGGAAGATTGTGAGGTTTGAGAGGAGGATACTTAGGCGTGGAGGATTGTCGAGGGCGACAACAATTTCCAGTGGGGGAGGATGTAGCGCCCTAGCATTGCGGACCAGGTGCACGCCCTCCGCACGATGATAAAATCGACCAAGTACCGAAGAAGGCCGCTTGTGCGCACATGTTGGATGAGTGCGCGTATAGATGAGGCGTTCACATGTTTATACCGTGAGTTGGTGGCGACTCGTGGGTGAGCTGACCAAGCGCAAGATTGAGTGTGGAGCACGGTTGTGGGGCGGTCCCGCACGGAGGGCGGGCCAACCATGTGCGGAGGCAGCGATCGAGCGCGTGGATGGTGAGTTGTGGAGGTCAGCCGGGTGGCAGCCCCCTCCTACAACACGTATAAAACAACAAAGGGAACGATGGATTGAGGCATCGCAAATCGGTCAAGGAATATCATCGCAGCCTAACACACAGTCTTAGTGCGAAGGAGGAAGAGCGGTGGTAACCGCAGGTCGCACAGGATGCGCCCGCAGCGCCAGGCAGGCAGAGTATAGGTGCGACAGGCCGAGCGGCAGCGCACGGGTAGAACCAAACATGGGTGCGGGTGAACGTCCGCCCGCCCATCGGGTGAACGATCGGGCGAGGGCGTGGGCGACCCACCCGCCCGTGGTTAGAGGTGAACGTCGTGTAGCGTTGGGCGGTTGTTGGAAGTTGGGCGTGCACGGTGGCACGGCGTGCCCTTCGTTCGGGTGAATGCTCTTGTATTTCGGTTGTGGTTCGGGCAGACCACCATGCACTCTTGCATGGGCGGACGCCCACCCGGTTGTAAAACGTCGGTTGAGCTTTGTCTCCCGGTCATGTTGTAAAATCTTTACTATAATAAAAGATCTTTATTTCATGTATCATTGTTGTTCTTGGTTATGTTTATCATGTTTATTATAATGGAATTCCGCACATTATAATTTAACAAGTGAAGTTTTATAAAAGTGAAGGCGTAGTTCGTAAAACACTTAACCATGGAAATGGTGAGTCGTTTAGGTGGTGCCGCACCCGCTCAACTTAAGAAAAAAAGAGTTGGGGGCGTGACAAAACTAGTGGGGCTAAATAAGTTTTAACTTAAATTATACTTTCAAATCAGAAGACATTCAAAGTAAAATTAAAATATTGGGGACCTGTAACATAAAATAAAGCAAAAGCATAGGAAAATAAAATTTAGCCTAAATTTATCGAATTCAAAATTCAATTTTTTTCTTTAGGTTTAGCAGAATTTCAGAAAAGTTCAAATTGGTTAATATTAACATATAACATAATAATAATTATTATTATTATTATTATTATTTATTATTAATAATATTATATTTTCATTGTTATTTTTAGTCTAGTTATATATATATTTTTTATATTATATATATATATATATATATATATATTTTATATATATATATATATATAAAGAGTATATGAACAATATTACACGATATATAGACCATATATTAAACTAAATAAGAGATTAATAAAATTAAAGGTTATTAAATATTATAATTTTAACTGATTAAACTACCTAAGTGATTAAGATTATAAACCTAAAGAGATAAAGACTATAGTCCAAAGCGATTATTATTAAAAACCCAAAAGATTAATATTAAACCCAAAGGATTATTAATATTATAAACCTAAGTGACTAATCAACCCAAGATATTAAGATTATAAACTGAAAGAGATTAAGGCTATAGAACCTAGGGATTATTATTAAAAACCCAAAAGATTATTATTATAAACCCTTCGAATTAATATTATACACCTGAGGAATTAATATTAAAAATAGAAGGGATTAATATTATAGACTCTTGGATTAATATTATAAACCATATGGATTATTATATTATATAACAAAGATATTATTAGTATTATAAAATCAGTGATTAGTCAACCGAGGGATTAATATTATCAACCCCTAGGATTATTATTATAAACCTAAGAAATTAATAAAACCCAAGAGATTATTAATAATTATAACCAATGTATATTAAACCATATATCTTAAACACACTATGTAATAAATCCAATATTAAAAACCTTATATTATAAACCCAATAATTTAAACTCTATTATTAATTTCACAGTTATAAATACTAATAGTAAATTGATATTATAAACCTGAATATTAAACCCAAGAGATTTATATTGAACCCAAGGATTTAATATTGAAGCATAATTTCAAGAGATTTATATTGAACCCAAGGGATTAATATCAAAGCATAAACCCAAGAGATTTATGTTAAACCCAAGGGATCAATATTATAAACCTTATGACTAATTATGTTATTTATATATGTTAATATAAACCTAATATATTTATATTGAACCTCATGGATTAATATTATAAACCCTCTAAATAACATTATACCCTAATAATATGGACCCTTAGATTAATATACCCAAATCATTGATATTAAAAACCCAAGGGAACAATAAATTCAAGGGATTAGTACTAAAAATCCAAGGGATTAATATTATAAACTCAAGGTATATAAACCATGAGATAATTATTATAAATCCTAACATAAACATGGTTGAATATGGTTTACAAGTTTTTATTTTCATATTAAGACAATATTTGTCATAATGCAATTGAGACAATTTCTCTCACAATGTGACATTGGACCATGGTTGCCCATGATTATAAACCTAAGGGATTTATGCTAAACCCAATGATTAGTATTGTAAACCCTATGAATAATATTATACCCTAGGTATATCAACCCTTAGATTAATATACCCAAGGGGTTGACATTATAAAACCAAGGAGTTAATACTAAAACTCCAAGGGATTATAAACCCAACGGATTAATATTATAAACCCAAGGTGTATAAACACTAAGTTAAATATTATAAAACCTACAATAACCATGGTTGACAATGGTTTACCATATATGATTTTCATATTGAGACAAATTTCTATTCTAGTGATTTTTACCATATTTTTATAGGAAATTTTTTTTACCCTTTCCTTCCTAGTTCAAATTTATCTTTTCTCTTATCTGGCCAAGATTTTCAATTTTCACTCCTTTTATTATATTGTTTACAACAAATTATGGTCTTCATAATAACTTCATCCATAGTTTTTGAGTTGTTATACTAATTTTTTTCTTTGAATGAAAGGGGAAGGCAACTAATAAAATGTTGACCTTTAGATTTCTACTTGTGAATATAGAAACATAATGGAGGAGATAGGTTAATTTTTCAACCACTTCATCTAAGATCATTTGATCCAACTTTAGTTCATCAAATTATTTCGATGTGTTTTTATGATATTTTTATTTGAGATACCTTTCTTTGAATTATTTTTGGAAATCTTACCAACTCACAGTGTTCTTCTCTATGTTATGCATCATCCTAATTTCTCCCCACCATAAGGATTCTTTTCCTTGCACTTGATAAGTGGTTAATACAACTTTCAAATTTATAGAATACTCATACACCAGAAAATATTTAATCATTCAATAGTCATGCCTCTACTACTTCCTCTAATTAACCATCAAAGGTTGGAGATCTAATCCTTTTAAACTCCCCTCGCAGTACCACCTTTTGTTTCTTCCCTTTCCTAGGTGTTATTGGAAGCATTTTGACTCTACTTCCTCTAATTAACCGTCAAAGGTTAGAGATATAATCCTTTTAAACTCCCCTCGCAGTACCACCTTTTGTTCTTCCCTTTCCTAGGTGTTATTGGAAGCATTTTAACTAAGTTTTGTTCATTTCTCTCTTCATATTTAGCTCTAGTAACCTCATTATCACCCATGTTTTGTGGATTTTTTCATTTGCAGGACTCTACTCAGTCCTCCTCCTCTACATTTTGTCCTATTGTATTCAAATTTAGTTATTTGTTATGTTTTTAATGAGTCTTTTTTGCTCAACATTGCCTTCAAAATTTTTGTTGTCTATTTTAATACTAGCTAATTTTTATTTTAGACTTTTCACCATATCTAACAGTTGCACTATACGAGGTGATGCTTCACTTCCTAGCTACACCCATATTTGTTCTCCTCCATTAGGACATATTGTAGATTTTTCCTTCATCGTTGTCTTCTTCTCTTCCATTTATTTGTCTAAAACAAACATTTATTTTCGTTAAATTCTATATGTAATTTGGTTCATAGTCCTTAATGTTGTAACCTACAATTCTAATACCACATGTAAAGTACCTTAATTCCTTAGAAAAAATAAATAGATTCCTTGGGTGATTTTACACTCAGCTTTATTATCAACATATTCTCATTAAATTAGTATCATGATTATGTGTATTAACTCACCTCCTCCTTTTAAATGTAAGTTATAGCTATAGTACATTTATTTACTCTAACATCATTAGGTTGTTTCATGGTCACTTTTTCCACCTTATGCAACAATGATTTAATTTCAATTCCTTCTCTTAATTTTTCTAAGCATCATACTCATATTTATGTAAAGTGTAAGACTCGAGAGTAAAAAGTTGGATTTGCCACCATACCACTATACCATTCCTATTTTATTATGTATTCCATATATTATACGTTGTTGGGGCACTTCACTTGGTTTATGGTTATATTGAATGCATGGTCACTTAATTAAGAAGATTTATGGGAGCAGTTGAACCAACAAATTTACATTTCAAATTGAATACCATGCTTCTACCTTATACCTAGACACTAATCTTCCTTACCCACACAACATTATGTCATGTGAAATTTTCTACGTGTTTCTTCCCTTAGGGTTTGAACTTGACCCTCCCCACGTGAAGTGTAAGTAACAAACTAAGTATTTTTTCATGTGATCAAATGATGGGGAAGCTTCTAGCACCATTTTGGTATGTTAACTTCCCTTCTTGTTGATTGATTTTCTCTGTTCGTTTAGCTGTTGACTTCTCTGTGATTAGGATTGAGGATTTTGACCTCAAGATCTTTGGTTCCTATGATAATACTTGTTCTATGTATTTTACCCATTCAACTCATCACAAAATATTTATTAGTTTGTTTGGTAACCTCATATTTTATTATTTGTACTTGGTACAAGATGTCCTAAATGGTTTAACTTTTTTCTTTTTCCTTTAAATTTTCTATAGCATAGAATATTTTTTCCCACTTTCATTATATCTTATATATTTAGAAGGTTCCACAGGAAAACCTCTCATAAACTTTGATAATTTCACCTTTACATCAGGGTTTTCCCTTCCCCAACATTTATTATTCCTTTTTCTATAAAAATTCTTCTAGAGAGTCTAACTAACTGAGGGTTTCCTGGTTTGTTGAAGAAAATGACTACCTAAGGGTGTCACTATAGGTAATTTAGAAGGGCTTTATGTTCTTCCATGTTTCATATAATTTTGGTTTGCAATTATCCTCTACTCATCACTTGTTGCAAGGCTCTAATTTGTCCCAATGTTTTTGCATTCCTAAATAATTTACCTAGGTTTCCTTTCCATAGCTTCTCATTTTCTTGGATATTCTTCAGAAGGACTATCTCATTGACACTTTGTGGTCTAGAATTATTATTTACTACACAAATTTTTTGCTTGAAGCATGACATACCAATTTTTAGTTGTTCCCCTTTCTCTTTCGTTGGTTTGCTCTGAGGGTTCTTAGTTTGTTTTTTTTCCATTTTAAGCTTTACCATAGTATCCTTGTGTAGATTTGAGTGGATTTTACTATGAAGCTCCTAACCATAATTCATATTGTGTGTTTCGGTGGCAAGGGTTCACTGCACCCCTCTAGCAATAACAAGTGTTAAGGGTTTTATTACTCTTTTGTTCATATTTACTTCAATATTATCAGAGTGAACCATGTCTATTTCTTAATTGATTAGGGTGGTAATGTCATCTATTTTGGATCATCAAACCCTTATTTTATTATTATTGAGTTTTCCTTTGTATCCTACAGGTTTCCTTACATCTAGCATTATAAAAACACAACCTTCATATTTCCTTGAGCCCCCTGATAACAACTTGGTTCCCTGACTTAGGGGAATATTTGTTGCCAAACACCTATTCTATTTGGACACCCAACAATGTTTCTTTTAGTTTTTAAGTTTCCTTAATTGTAGCACAATTTACCGTTTTTGACAATTTTTCGGTTCGTGAACTTTCAAAGCCATTTTGAGGCCCTAAACGACGATTTTTTGGAAAATGGTAAAACATTATAAGCTCATGTTTGTAGTAATAAATTATATTCCTTAGATAGATCTGTCTAATGAGGTATTGTGCATGTCAATCAAATATTGTATGGAAAAGTTATGACCCCACGAAGTTGGTGTACCAATTTACCCCAACAGGGCCCATATTTTTGGCGCTTCATCTCCTACAGTTAGGTTTTTGGATGTTTAGGGTTTTCCATTGTTTCTCAATAATAAATAGGCCTTCCATCTTCATTATGACATAGTTCAAAGGAATGTATCCACCACATATCTTGTCAGAGATAAGCTACCATCAGTCGAGCTAGCTTATATCCATTTTTTTGTAAGCATATTTCAGTTCTTTGATATCAATGAAATGAAGTGTTATTTCTATTGTATCTCTCTATTTGTGGTTATATCTTTATTTTTTTGTGTTCTTGATTAATTTCGAACCAGTGGTATTAGAGTGATCTTCTCTTTCTCTGTTTTTCTTTACATGTCCCCAATGATGTTGGGGTATAAGGCGTTAGGGATCAATCTAGTTGAACCTTTGTAATACTAGCCTTTGTAATGGTAGAAGAAATGAGAGATAAGGGAGTAGGATATCCTTTAAAAATATTTCTTGAAGAAGCCTCGATCGATAGAGGAACACAATGATAGACAACTTTGCCTAGATCCTTTAGCGTCTACCCACAGGCGAGAAATCTTCTTCCGGTAGCCACCCTAGGAGCACCACTCCCTTTAAGGTATAAGTTAAATTTTGTGTCCCCATAGTTGAGGTTAGATATATGTGGATGTCATAGATAAATGGATAAATCTACTAAAATGATATTTTCCGGTTCATGAATTTTCCAACCAAGAAAAGATTACTTTTGCACTCCTCAAAGCTACCTCCTACATAAAGGCCTAGTGGGAAACCTATTGTGAGAAGAGGGATGAGATTGAACCCTCACTATTCTTAGCCACATCCACATGGAATTATTTCTGAGATTCCATCAAGGAGAAATATTACCCTGTTGGGAGCTATGAAGATAAATACATAAAGTGGACCACATTGCGGTACAGAAAGGATCAAGATGTGCCCAAGTTGACAAATATTTTTCAAACCCTTCATATGAAGTTGGGTACAAAGGATTCTGAGGAGAATTTGTTACTCAAGTTCTGTGGCTATCTCCATAAGTACGTCTAGAAAATATGGAATTCTTGGGCATCTCCTCGCCTGGCACTACCTATCGATACGTTGCAAGAATTGAGAAAAAAATTAAACAAAAGAAGCGAAACTCTGGATCTGTGAATCTGAAGCAAGAGAAAGGTACCCCAAAGCGATAGAAAAAAGGAAAAAACTAATGTGGGGTGACTTAGGACAACATGCTGAAGCCGCAAGCAAAGAAAAACACCACAAAGACAAAGAAGGACACAGGGAAATTGTTTGATTTCCATAAGAACCCCACTCACAACACAAATGAGTGTTGGGCAAAGGAATCCTTGGTGGTAAAGTTGAAGGCTTTTGAATCATATGCATATTCTGACTCTGAGTCAAAACCCAACAAGGGGAGTGAAAAATGGAAGCAAATTATTGATGTTGAGCCCAATGCCACCACTTCCACAACTAAGATCTAGAGGAGGGGAAGCACCTCTTCCACTCCCAGATGTTGGTGAATGGTTCTGTACCACAATTCATTGTTGACAATGAAAGTGAAATAACCTCATTTCAACAGAGGTCATGAAGTGGTTGGGGCTAATGACCATAGCAAACCCATAGCTGTACACCATCAGGTGGCTTCACCAAGGGCAATATCTCCACGTGAGGCAACATTGTTGCCTTCCCTATAGCACGAAGCTCTTTATAGATGAGGTATTGTGTGACACTGCTCCACTTGAAGTTTGTGATGTATTATTAGGACAACCATAATTATGGAAGAAACATGATGTTTATGAATCTAGGCCCCATAATATTATTATTACTTTAGGAAATAAGTTATACATGACACTGGAGGTAGTGTCACCTACCACCATCTCTTTAATCACTATGGATAAATGTAGTGAAATCATTTCCTAGGTTAGGAAATTTATTTTCCTTACAATTCACCCTCAGGGCAAGAAGAATATTGTGGCCATGACCTCCAAAAAGGGATCCTATGCATGAAAATAGCTTATGTAAAAGGCCTTGGAGGAGTACACGGAAATATTCACCTCACCCATAGGAGTATCTCTACATTGTTAGGTCAAGCACTCCATTGATCTAACCCCAGGTGTGTCACTGCCCAAGGGACCAATCTATCAATGTTATGTTATGGAGAATGATGAAATCAAGAGGAAGATTCAGGAGTTGTTGTAGAAAGGGCACATCAGGCTAAGTTCATCACCATGTGGGAGCTCAATCATGTTGGTACAGAAGAAGGATGGGACCAAGAGACTTTGTATTGACTATCGAGTGTTGAACAATATGATTGTCTAGAATAGGTATCTAATACCATGGATTGATGACCTTTTGGACCAGCTCAAGGGGGCCTAATATTTTAGCAATATTGACTTGAAGTATGGGTATCACTAGGTACCAATCAAACCCTGCAATGTGTGGAAGACTTCCTTCAAATCTAAGAGGGCCTTTTCCAATGGGTGGTCATACCTTTCAGATAGAAAAACTTCCCAACAACCTTCATGAGCATGATGGTTGACATCTTGCGACCCTTCACCAACTCATTTATGGTGGTGTATTTGGATGACATCCTGATATTTAGCCAGAGTTGAGAAGGGAACCTCTGCGATATTCAACAGGTCCTCCAAAATTTGTGATGACACAAGCTGTGTGTTGATTTGGAGAAATGCACTTTTGGTATGATCCAAGTTCAATATATGGGGTACATCATTGATGAGCAGGGTGTGCATGTGCACCTAGCCAAGATACAAGTCATTCGAGATTGACCAACCCCGACCACTCTATTAGAGCTCCTTATCTTTCTGTGTCCTACCAATTTCTACTCTAGATTCATGTTGGGGTCCTCTCATATCCCTTGGCCTTTGAGTCAAGTCACCAAGCATGGAGCGAAATAAAAATTATTTTGTTCTAAATCCCAATTGAAAGATTTTTCTGTATTGAATCATCGCCTCTGCCCTACACCAGTATTCACATTACCATACTTGAAACGACCATTTGAGATTGATATAGGTGCCTCTAACTATTCTATTCGTATAATTCTTACTCAACATGGATATCTAGTGGCATATCACAGTGCATCAATTTTAGACACAATATGGAAGTATCCCACATATGACAAAGATATGTATTCCATGATGTAGGCCTACCACCAATGGAAGCATTAAATTACAAGGAAGGAAACAATCATCCACATAGACTACTGACCCCTATAGATCATACATACATAAGGGAAGTTGCAGAACGATCGCCATCAGAAATGGTCCACATACTTGCAACAATTTCAATTGAACATTAACTATAAGAGCAAAAGCACCTAAAATTTTGTTGACTACCTCATCCAATCGCTAGTCATGGCCTTAACTACTGTGTTCAAATATTTTAGGTGCGAGACGTTAGGGTGGGCATACCTGTACAAGAGTAATTTAGAATTAGAAAACACATGCCAGATGCTCCTCGAAGGAAAGAAAGTTTCAAATTTTCACCTTCAGGATACATTGTTATGTTACCAATGTTACCTCTTTGTTCCTTCAAGCAAGCATGCCATGATGATTTTGGAGGAGCATTATCGTCGGCTCGCTGGACACTAGTGTAGAGAAAACACAGGCAATGCAACAAACACATTTTTATTGGTCAAACCTTCAACAAGGTGTTGGGAAGTACATTAGATATTGCAATTCCTGTGTCATTACCAAACCAACCATCAAGAATAAATTCCTATATACTCTTCTTCCTACTCCTAGTTAACCTTGGGAATCTATCTCCATGGATTACATGTCAGGCCTCCCTTCTACTAAGCATGGAAATGACTACATTTTCTTCATTGTTGGCAAATTCTCTAAGATGGACATTCTGGCGGCCTACAAGAAGAGTATCACAACAGAAGCCAATGCTAAGCTCTTCTTTAAATGAATATTGGTACACTTTGGGATACCACAGTCCATTATCTGATATTAGGATAGCAAGTTCTTAAGTACATTTTGGGCAAGTCTCTGGTCAATGTTGGATACCAAGCTCACTAAGTCCATAACTTTCCACACCCAAATTTATGGCCAAACAAAGGTCTTCATCAGGATGATGGTACACATTTTGTGCATGTACAACTCGAAGCATCCACACACACTAGACGAAATACCCCCCTATGTCTAGTACAAATAAAACAGAGCTCTCCAAAGCTCAACTGGACATAGCCCCTTTCAGGTGGGTTTACGATTCCAACCACTATGTCCCATTGATGTGACCATAACATTTGTAACGTCTTAGGCAGCTTCAACCCATATCCAGTCTAAAGCAGACAAGGCTAACAACTTCATTGAGCACATATAGCACATCTGCTAGTAGGTCCATGACATATTAGATGAAGTCAATGCTAAGTACAAGTGGGACATGATCAACATCGGGTGCCATAGAAGTTCTAGTTGGGCGACAAACTTTAGCTAAATTTGGAGGAGTGTCTCGTTGGGTTCCATCCTAAGATTTGGCCACCCCGATATCTGTCATGCACCTTCACTAATGTTGTAGGGGACAATGCTTTCGAGCTCAACATTCCACCGTTCCTTGGCCTGCACCTAAAGTTCAATGTGGACTACTTTCAGCCATACTTTCCACCATTAATAGACACATCCAACATTGCAAGATAACTCACACCAATAGAGTTAAACCCAAAATACATGGAACATGATGAAATTGATTGTATCATGGACACATAGGTCAAGAACACTCACCAACAGAGGATCCAACTGTATCGGGTTGTCAAATTTGGCTATGTCCTCCACCAAGGCAAGTGGCTTACTAGGGACCAAGTTCACCAGAAGTTTCCTCATCTGATGGAGGCATTCAATGCAATGGGTACCATTGATCCTAGCGGGGAACTGATCTAGGAGGATATTGGGGGCCACCTGCCTATTCCACTTGGACCCACACCATTGTTTCTTTCAGTTTTTTAGTTTCCTTAACTGTAGTACAATTTACTATTTTTGCCATTTTTTTTGGTCCTGAACTTCCAGATCTATTTTGAGGCCCTAAACAACGTTTTTTGGAAAGAAGACAAAAATGAGTGGCTCATGTTTGTAATTGAAAGTATAATTCCTCGAATAGATCTTTTTAATGAGGTATGATGCGTATTAAATGGAGATCATATGCCAAAGTTATGACCCCGAGAAGTTGATGTACCAATTTACCCCAACGGGGCCCATAGTTTTGGCACTTCAGCTCCTACAGTTAGGTTTTTGGATGTTTAGGGTTTTCCATTGTTTCACAATAATAAATAGCCCTACGAGTCTCATTGTAACATAGTTTATAGGAATGTAGCCAACACATCTCTTCTTAGAGATAAGCTACCATCGCCCAAGCAAGTTTATTTCCATTATGTTTGTAAGCATATTTTAGTTCTCTGATATCAATGAAATGAAGTGTTATTTTGGACCCATGTTTGTATTTGTGATTATGTTTATATTTTTTTGCATTCTTATTTGAGTTCAAATTGTTCCCCCTATTTAACTTATACCTAGATCTTATTTATGAAATAGGATTAATTATGCAAATCCTTCTCTTTACAAGTATATCGATGGTAAATTTCTTCCAACAGATGATGGAAGTCATGACGGTTAAGAACACTCTCATCAGGTGATAATTTGGGAATAAATTATTTACTGGGTAAACAAACGAAAATGGGAAACACTTTTTGGATTTACGGTTTTATGGTTAATAAATGTTGGGAAAACTAATAGTAATAAAAAAATTATGAAAAAATATTACCCATTACATGTAATAATATACCTTTTTATCCAAAAAAAATAAAGAAAAATTATTGCTAACTATGAAATTGTTGAAAAGCACCTGAAAAATGAAAACTTTAGAAAAGAGCGAAAAGTGTTACCCAAATTCACATTTTCATCCTACTGACTTTGAAGGTTTGAAGAAATTAGGTATGGCCTTGTAACAAAAGCTTTCTCTTCCTAAGTATTACATGCTAGACTTACTTTTATCTCAAGTTAATGTTAATTGGACCTATTGCCATACATACTTCAAATACATTCTAAGTACCAGGATGTCTCTTGAAGTCCTTTTCTACTATAGGGATTGTCTAGTTTGGAAATTGTCACTCACCTATTATGGACATAACCACAACTTGGCATAATTTTTATCTTTTGTTATGTAATATTCCTTTAGAGTGAATCTATTGACGCTCAGTGCTATTGATATATGCAACAATATTTATATTGAGTCATTGATACTTAGATTGGACATTTATATGCATATTTTGTATTTATGTTGAGTTTCCTCATATTCAAAATGTTAGCCTACTTTTATTCCATTTCACTTATAAAAAAAGGTTATGAAGGTCGATTGTAGCTAATGTTAACAATACATTAGATTGCGTATTTTTTTATTTTTCTACTCTATGATTTTCATAGTGAAATTGTTTATTCGCAAGAAAGTAATATAAATATACTTATTCTTAGTTATTCCTAATAGTTAAATCTTTATTTTTTTGTTGACTATCCTTTATTCTGTTGTCACCATTTGACCATATGTATTGGGTATATTTCCATACTTAGGTATGTATTTGTCCGTGCATCAATTCTCAAACTTTATCTCGTGAGAGTCACTTACTCATGATCATTATCAACTCCCTCCTCTTTGGAAGGATGCAATAATGATCAACTATGGACCATTTATACTTATAGCTTGTAAGTCACTACCCACTTTTGGCATTATTGATAAATTCTCCAAGAATACTTAGTCTACTATGATTCACAAAATCTTCTTTTCAATATCTCATGCTCAATAGAAATTGATTAGAATACATGTAGTTTTTAGCTTGAATTATAACAACACTTATTGTTTTAACCAACTTTATCTGTAGCATTTCATTGTTACGATTTTTCATTTACCTACTCGTCATGTTATTATTATAATACCGAATAAGACAAGAAAAATTATATTGTTCTTACTAATTAGAATATGAACATACGATAGTTTCCATCCAACTCATAGCGCATTCTAGTCATTTTCCATTATATATAACTCTTCAATATTGTAAAATATGTATATAGTTTTTAGACTATCCCAACACTATGCTACTCATTTTTATAACAATCATATGGTAAAACTAATTAATTATAACCTATATTCAACTCAATTTATGTATCAGACAATTCACATGCAATCCTGCATACACTAGGATTTACTAAGTTTTTTGTATATTTTCCATATCGCATATTTATAATAACATTCACATATCTACACTAGATTAACACATGCATAATGTCTCATATATTCAAACATACCATGCAAATAAACATTAATAAAACTAAAAATACTAGTTTTCTTAAAATGCAGTGGATTACTTGTGTAACTAGCAAAATGTCTCTTGGAAATGCCATAGGAAATGGTACGTTCCTCCTCCCAACTTGCACTCCTAACAACTCCCCTAAAGCTCCAAGTTCTTGCTTCCACTCTACTCTCTCAAGAATCCCCAATTTCTTTTCATTTATTGACATTAATTATTTTCTTCCCAACATTTTTTCCTAGTAGCATCCTACTTTTAAGGTCTACCAATGTTTTTGCTTTACATAGGATTTTTTCAAAATATGAAAAAATATTTATTTTTTCCTTCATAAGCATGCATTTCTTTCCAATTATACACATTCTTATATTTTCACCTACCATGACATTTCTCCCCGGCTATGCTTATCTTTCCACCTGAAATAGCATTTCTTTCCAATTATGTTAATTTTTGATGGAATTCTTTTTCTCAAGAATTTCAAGAGAATTTGGGAAAATTACAACTGTGACCTCTGTTACTGTACTTTTTTTTCAACTACTTAGACTTAACCACTTAACAATTTCCTGGACAACGAAGAACCCCACAATACTCATCTATTATTTTCCATATTATTTCCATGACAAAGAAACATTTGTTCTTTATGAACTTTATTTACATAAATTAGTCAACTTTAGTCTTAGCCCCAAAACCAACATTTCCACTCAATATTTACAAGATATGAAATAATAATGTATGTAAAATAAATTGCACCAAGGGTATCACATATGAATTCTAACAAGGAGGATTAAAGTCGGAAAAATGCGACCATGCTCTAAATATAATGTACTTACAAATTTCATTGGGTTACACATAGTCAGAACACTATAATTGACACATAGAGAGAGTGAAAAGAAAAACAGACATCACTTCAAGTCACAATTTTATGAGAATAAAAAAGTCAACATAGAAGTATATGTCATCAATTTTGTGTAATTCTCATTGTAATTGTTTTCATGGTTTATACATAAAAGCATTTAAATATTGACATACATGTTGAAGTCAATGTGCTGGATTTTAAACAAAATTAAAATAAAAAATAAAAAAATGATATTAAAATTGGTATGTACAGTAAAACAACTTAATTTGTTGATCTTATGATTCATAGATCAACTTATTTGAAAACTAACATGTAGATTAAAATTAATATATTTGAAATAAAAATAAGAAATTAATATTAAAATAGAAATCAAAATTAACACATGCATTGAAATTAATAAATTGATTTATGTGTGCATATATTAATTTTAAGATGCATTTTTCTATCATTCAACGTTCCTTCTTCAAATAATACCCTTTATTTTTTAATAAATTTAAAAAACGAAATAAATTTAAAATGATAAAATTCATGGTTCTTATCCATCACTATTGTAAAATGTAAAAATATAAATTGACGTTATTTTTCACTACTACCAGATTTTAAAATGATTAAATAATCCGAACAATTTCAAATTATTATTAAATTTATAATAATATAAATTGATTAAGAAAATTTAAGGATATATACATAATAATGAAATGAGTACCTAAAAACTTTGTTTCCCTAGAGGTACTTTATTTGATGAAATGAGTATTTGACTAAATCAACCTTAAAGTAAAAAATGAAACATATAATTTAGAGTAAAAGAAAAATATTTAAAAATTAAAGTTGAAATGTAAGTGTATATAATATATTTTCGCTTGATGTGGAGTTATTTTTCGTGATTGAGTTTTATTAGAGCTTCTGCAAAATTGAACCAATGGATTAAAATTGCTGACGAGCCTAGAAAGATCATTCCATGAATACTACATGCACACAGTAACACTCTTGATTATTCAATTGGTTATAGATGGTGTTGAAATCTTACAGTCATATTGTTATAAAGAAAGTGCATCCACTCAAAATATCTCCCCTTTTTCAACCATGGAAAGAAAGGATATTTTTCTTTTCATCTCTCTCGCGGAACAAATACCTAAAATGATCCACGCTACAAACCATATCAGGTCTCGGAGTTCGTGATCTGAGAGACGAAATGACCATTGCTAATTTACTCTTATTATTCAATTCTCCCAGTGTCCCGAAATGATTGGAAGCGTGTTAGCAATAAAATATAGAAAAAGGGATAGGATGATTAAGAAGACAGAACCCATATCTGAATCACGCATTAGTAGCTCGGCGATTCTGTTCATTGCGAGAGCAAGTAATAAATTAAACCTAATTACTTGCAGGTACCAGCAATATAAATCTCTCATGCGATTTTCTTCGTCCATTTTCAGTAGCCGAATCTGCTGGTCGAAGAAGCAGACTTCGGTGGCTAAATTTTTTGATAAGCTTCTCAGTTTACACTGTAACTTCATTGTTCCCCATACATTTAGAAGGCTTTCCACGAGCAAATAAAACAATGAATGCGAAAGGAAGTGTCGCTCGAGCGATTAGGCAAACAGAAAGAACACAACAGACTGTAACGGTTTCAAGATATCCGAATTACAAAACTGTTGGGACAAAATGAGTAACATAAATCTGGGTATATTGGCCGGATATATTCGCAGAAAGTTTTAGTTAGCCTTTTATATAGTCTTATAGATAGGGTTGCGGAATATGTGGTCTAATTATTAGGTAAGAAATTTAGACTCCACAGATTTTGTACTCCAAGATAAAATTATGCATGTCTAAGAACTATTCCAATCATAATTTTTCTGGTTAAAAAAGAAGGCAGAACCATGTATCCCAAAAAACTGCTCCAATCATGATTCCTTTGGTTAAATAAGAAAAGTTAGTATGTCATATAATTGCAAGTATTGATCATGATTCTTTAAGAAGTGAGGAAAGTGATAAGTGGTGTAGCTGGCAGTCAAACCTCCTAAAAAACTACCTACTCACCCAAATTTGGTTTGAAAGCTTTATTACACCCATAATCAACGGCATAAGGAGTTTGAATTTTTTTATTAAATATAAAATCGTATTTTAGAAATATGTTCTTTCTCTCATAATATAATAAATGTAAAAGTAAAACATATTAATAATTTCCTTTCATAATATAACTAAGACAACCCCGTTTAATAATGTAAACCACATCATATAGAATATATGTAAAACATATTAATATTTATTAAGAGTATCTGGTTAAATAAAAACTAAATATATAGCATTTTTAATAACCATATAAAATAACAAATATGTATATTATATATATATAGACTTAAAATATAGCTTATTATAATATTAATAATATTATATTTTTATAGTTATAAAACTATCTTAACCATATCCATATTAAAAATATAAAATTTAATTAAATTTAATATATTGCTTTTAGGCGGAATGAGAATATCTCGATGCCAATAGAATTATGACGTGTTTGCCTTTCGTTTTACCATCTCTCCAATTCTGCCTATTTTATTTCTCCTGCAGAATTTTTTATAATGGTCAAAAAGAATAGGAATTGTCAAAAGAGAATAATTATAAATTAAATTAAAAAAAAAAAAAAAAAAAAAACTAAACTGTCTTTACCCATACTTTTCATTTCTGCATATTGTCTTTGCCCTGCCACTCTATGTAATCTAAGCAAATCAGAAATAGAAATGAAGGATTTTTCTCATGCATATGTTCTTTTCCACCGCGCCTTAGTGTGATCTTAGAAAATCAGAAACATTGAGGAAAATATTTAATTTCTAGCAAAATCTAATTTATTGACTTTTTTTTCCATGTCCATTTTGGATTGTGTGATTTTTTGTTTTGTAGGAAAAAATGGTTTTTTCAAGTAAGCACACACTCCAAAGCTTCAGAGACTAAATAAAACCCCTTTCTCTTTTCCAAAATTTACTAACTTTTTAAAGTAGCTCACTTGGTCCAAAGTTACTTTATGAGAATAGAGGCCTTGGGTTCAAGACTTTCTTTTTGTTGAGTTAACTTTTCAAAAAGAACATGTAACTTATGTTTTAAAGTTACTTTATGTAAAAATGTTCTCACCCATTATAAACATGTAAATTATGTTTTAAAGTTACTTTATGTAAAAATGTTCTCTTTTATTTAAGTTGCAATTTAGTGGATACCTCATAAAGTACCATTGTAAAATTGACTTTAACTTAATCTAGTGGGTATCTCATAAAGTAACATTGAAAAATTGACTCACTTATTTATAAAAGTGGGTCACATATATATTTTTTAAGTGGGCTAATTAGATTAAGTTTGGAAAGGGGGGTTTAAAATATAATATTATCATTCACTTCTGCATATTCACGTACTTCATCGACATCTTCAACAATTTTTCTTCAAAAAGCCATAACTTCTTCATTCGGTTTTTAGAGTCATTTTTCTCAATCGACCTAATTTTTCAAGATATTTCCATTAAAACACTTAGTTTCAATATCTACAACTTCAGTTTCTGTTAAAATGGAAATTCCATGCCAAGTTATTCTTGACAACACTAACTACTTCCAATGATTGTCCTACATTGAGGATTTACTCGGAGGTAAATTTTTTTATAGAATAGTCTCATGCGAAGAGGTAAACCTAAAGATGAAGATAAAAAAGGGAAATGGGAAAATAACCAAGATCATGAACGTGGGTTGATAGGGATGTGTATTTCTCCATATTTTAGATTCCATATCATACAACTTGATAACCCTCATGAAGCAATGAAACAACTCAATAAAGTTTTTAGATTTAAAAATCAAATTATAGCCTATCAACTCGAAAATGAGTTTCTTACGTTGGACCCCAATAATTTTTCTTCCATTGAAATTTTTTTGTCCAAGTTCAAGACCCGTAGACTTATCTTGGAAGGTGTTAAGGTTAAGAAAAAAGATGGTAGCCTCATCTATTCCATTATTACTAATTTGAGACCAATTGACTCTGTGTTTTTTTCCACCTTCCATTCTACAAAAGAAGCCTTTATTTCTCAAAGGCAATACTACAAGTCACCCTCTTTTGATGCCTTTTGTGATTCTTTAATAAGAGAACAAGAAAAAATCTTATATATTGGTCTTCTTAATATTGAAAACTCTTCTAAGAGATCCTTAGCAACCCAGAAACAACCAATTTCAAAGAGTACTAAGAAGAAGCATCCTAAAAAGAATGGTCCTAAACTAGACAAGGTTCCTAAGCAATTTCAGTCTCAAAATGAAAAATCAATTCAACAAAATGATAAGACAAATAAAAACAAAGGGAAGAAGTTTGATATTCATTGCAACTTTTGTAATCGTGATGGCCACTTAGAATCCAAATTCTTTAAAAAGGTGGAAGCCTTGGAAGTAGCAATGAAGAAGCATAACATCCATTTGGAGCACTCTTCAACTCCAACTTCATCTTCAAGAATAACACTTTCTGCATGTGGTTGTCAAGTATCTCGACCTGTTTACACACTAAATGTATATTCTTCTTTTCATTCTTATGAGTGGCTCATTGGCTCTAGAGCTTCCCATCACATGGGCAAAACAAAGCCATGTTTTCTTCTTTAAATGATTATAACACCAAAAATAGATATGTTGGTGATGATAACTCTCTTAGTGTTGTAGGGACTTAAACTATTCATCTAGACAATGGTCAATTTAATGATGTATTATGTATCCCTACCTTATCTCGCAAGCTCCTATCTGTATATCAGATAACTCATTCAGGTGAAGGTAAAACCATTGAATTTTCAGCTCATCATGTTGTAATTAAGGACCTAAGAGATCCTAGACAGATTTAAGCTATTAGCATTGCTAATGATTCTACAACATTGTATAAGTTTAACAACTTTGGATCATCAATGCTTCCCTTGGTATTTGTTGGACATAATAGTGATGTGAGCAAATTTTGGCATGAGAAACTTGGTCATTTAAACTATCACTCCCTTCGAAATCTATGTAAGGAAAATAGGGTGACAGGTCTTCCTATGGTATCCTCCAGAGATGGTGTTTGTTCTTGATGTGTGCTCAGAAAACATCATCATGATAGTTTTGAAAAACATGTCTCTTGGCATGCCTCAACCCATTTACAACTTGTGCACAGTGATTTATGTGGTTCACTTCCAGTTGTTTCATTCTCTGGCTACAAGAATTTCTTAACTTTCATTGATGATTTCTCAAGATCCACGTAGGTATACTTCTTAAAGATCAAGAGTGAAGTTTTTAACTTATTCTTAGCCTTTAAGGCATTTGTTGAGAAACAATATGGACATAAAATTCTTAAGTGAAGATCTGATAATGGTGAAGAATATGTTAACAAAAAATTCATCATCTTTTGCATAGAGCATGGATTTTAATTGCAACATATTGTTCCATATACTCAACAACAAAATGGTGCAGTTGAAAGAAAGAACCATGCCTTAAATGAAATGGCTAATTGTATGCTTCAATCTAAAGGGCTTATTCTTAATTTTGGTGCAAAAGCAATTAACTGAACAAACTACGTAGTAAATCACACTCCTGCTAAGCTTTTAAATAATATAAATCTAGAAGAAACATGGAGCTCAATTAAACTAGACGTACGTCACTTTCGTATTTTTGGAAGTGAAGCATGGGCCCATATTCCCGATGAAAAACATAAAGCCTTAGAACCTAAGAGTGAAAAATGTAATTTTGTTGGATATTCTGAAGATGTCAAAGGATATATAATTCTTCCACCTAGATCAAAAAGTTTTATCATTAGAAAATATGTAAAGGTTGTTGAAAATATATCGGCCTACAATCGTAGTTCGATGGATGTGCCACCTCTCTCTATCCCTTCTACTTCTAAAAATATTTCTTCTTCCCATGATGAGAGCGAGGATGACAATCCTCCTCCACCTTCTTGGGATCCTCCTTTAGTTCCTCATCTTCCAAAATAGGTATGTGCTACTTGGGATGTAGTAGGTGCTCTTGCTGGTGATCCTAGAGATCAATGACATACACATTCTC
The DNA here is from genome assembly GCA_000404065.3 of Pinus taeda. Lineage (NCBI taxonomy): Eukaryota > Viridiplantae > Streptophyta > Pinopsida > Pinales > Pinaceae > Pinus > Pinus taeda. Next base: position 11,420 of record APFE030476402.1, on the reverse strand, counting down.
AGTTTGATAAAGCCTCTTCCTTACTAGCTCAAGCCTCAGTGGATTATGATATTAACACTTTTGTAGAAGCTTCAAGCCATCTAGATTCGAGTGCAGCTATGAATGAAGAATATCGTTCATTATTGGAAAATGATACATGGGATCTTGTTCCTCTTTCAAAGGGATGAAAACTTGTTAGATTCAAATGGGCTTACAAAACAAAGTTTGGACCAAATGGAAAAGTTGATAAACATAAAGTACATATTGTTGTTAAGGACTTTCACAAGTTGAAGGCATTGACTATACTGAAACCTTCTCCCTGTTGCCAAAATGAACTCTATCCACCTTGTTTTTTCCCTTGCTCCCTCTTTCAAATGGGAAGTGCATCAGATGGATGTTAAAGCTGCCTTCTTGCATGGGGACTTGCATGAAGAAATATATATGGAACAACCTCATGGCTTTATATAAACATACTCCAACCTTGTATGTCAGCTTAAGAAATCCCTTTATGGTCTTAAGCAAGCCCCTTGAGCTTGGTATGCCAAAATGGATAGCTTTCTTTTAGATACTAACTTTTCTAGGTGTCATTCTGACAATACTGTCTATACCAAGAAAGTGGGAAAGTCTCTTATAGGTAATTCTCTTATCATTCTTGTTCTTTATGTTGATGATATTATCCTTACTCGTAGTGATCCCAACCTTATAAACCATGATAAGTCTAGCCTTAAAAAGCAGTTTAAAATGACAACCTTAGGACACTGGCATTATCGTCTCAGTCTTCAAGTCTTGTAATCCAAGGAAGGTATTTCCCTTTCTTAGTCCAGGTATGCATGTGATCTTCTATGCCACTTTCACAAGGAATAATTTAAGCCAACCCCTTCTCCCTTTTAGTCTAGAGCCAAAATTTGAATCACCTATACTTCCCCTAAAGTTGATGCTACCTTATACCATCATCTTATAGGAAAAAATTTGTATCTCACCCATACCCATCCTAACCTTTCCTTTGTCGTTAGCCTTATTTCTCAGTTTATGAAAAACACACATGAAAGTCATTGGAAAACATCTAAAATAATACTTCGTTATGTTCGCGGTATAGTTCAGTTTGGGATCCATTACAGTGCAAAAGTATCTCCTCTATTGTGGTTGGTTTCATTGATTTTGATTCGGCTAGTGACCCTGATGATCAAAAGTCAACTACAGGTTATGTCTTCTCTCTTGGTTTTGGAGCTATTACATGGGCTTGAAAGGAACAAAGTTCCATTTCTCTTTCTTCAACGAGAGCACAGTATCGTGGCGTCATAGAAGCTAGTAAGGCAACCCTGTGGCTTCTTTAGATCTTTTCATAGTTTGTATTTCAAAAGAAACATCCAACTAAACTTTGGTGTGATAATCAAAGTTCCATTAAACTATGAAAATATCAAGTCCAACATCAGCGCAAAAAACTCATTGAACTATACATGCACTCCATCAGAAAGCTCATTCATAACCATGTTCTTGAAGTGCAATATTGTCCAATCGATGATGAAGTTGTAGACATCATTACAAAGGCTCTTACAGAGGCCAACTTTAAGAAACATTGATTTATGGTTGGATTCCAAGAAGTTGTCACTAAGGGGGGATAGGCTCTAATCCCTCCTTCCTTCTCCTATTGTGTCATATTTGCGCATCCTTCAATCCTATCCCAATTTGTTCTTAAGGGGGGATGTCAGGATATTCTGACACATAGGAAATAGTTAAGTATAATTGAGTCTAGTGTATAGTTAGGTAAAGTGTGTTTCTTTAGTATGCACTTTTTCTAACTTACAATCCAATGGTTACGATATGTTCTAAACATGAAGTGATCTAATGGTTCATTCTTTCCTTGGTATACAGACACTTGATCTGTGGCTTAGCACCCAATTGGTCCATGATCTCTATTTAAAGAGCATGGATGGTCATTTGTAATGTGATCGCTCACGAGAGAAGCTTATGTAAATTTTCTTTCTTTTACATTAATGAATTGCCTGAAGTGGCCACATTGGCTTAGGTCGTGAACTACTTCCTTCTTTGAGAATTTTAACCATGTCAAGAATACTAGTGTACGGATATGTGATCTGTTTGTGAGCAGTGTCCTTTGGAGTTCTATCTGAGGAACTTACCTTGTAAATTCCTACACTTTTGAATTTCTTTGAAATCATAAATTATTGATATATCTATTTTATAAATGTTAAATATTTTTTAATATTAGTAATAATATAAACAAAACATTTTTTAAAATCCTTAATTAAAATAAAACTATTAGTGAAATAATTGAATTAAATAATAAATAGCAATTGATTAATTTAATTATAAATATAGGTTTTGAGTCTAGTTTAATTATTTATATATATATAATATGATAAAATATAGATTTTTTTTATATAAATATATATATATATATATATTATTATAATAAATGTGACTCATTTATTTGATGTTTTCTATTTAATAAATGGAAATTTTTAAAGCACTATTTTTAAATAAGCATGTATATCAACTAAACGTATTTAGTAGGAATCAGAGTATATCTTTTCTTTTTATAGACAAGCATCCAATTATTTTAGGTTGTGTGGTTTTTATTGAATAATGATTATAATTTACTTTACATTAGTGCATTACTAAGTTAGCATAGATTTTATGATATTCATGTTTATTTAGAGTGCGGTCTCTCAATATTGATAGTAACTACTCTCAAATATCTACTCATAAATATGTTCAAAGAAACCTCACCAAAAAGACTACCTCTTAGAGAATTATAAACAATTTTAGATTATACTTTAGGACCAAAAGTTTGATTTCAACTCTATCAACATTTCCAATAAACCTACCATTTTTATCTATTAATCTCTAAGAACATGAAGTTAGAATCTCTATGAACATAGAATAATTTGCAGAGAGTGTTCAAGATATGTTTATTGTGAGAAGTCATTTTTATGATGAGGGATTCATATTAGGAATCAATAAAGAAACTAAATATCTCAATATGCCATGAAAGCAAAGATCATACCCTCAAATGATAATATATCTAGAAAGATGTTAGGTCCTTTCTTAATGTTGATGTGTTCATTTAGCATGAAATTGTTGGTAGGAATATATATGGAGAATATATGCTATTTAAACTTTAAAACAAGCCTTAATGTTATTCCAATAAATCTTATTATGCCATTTGTATAAATTGAATCTAGATAGCATGAATAATAATAATTAATTTTCCCAACCATACAAAACAAACTCAATTGACAACCCATTATAGCTATTTTAATATTACAATTTACATTTTAAATTTAATGTTATTTTTATAAATCATAATGTAATTAAAATTCTAAATATCATTTAATTGATAACATAGTCTATTTATCCCAAATTCTATGTGAACAAGCAATATAATAAAAATAAACCATAAATCTTGGATATAATCTTATTGATAGCACAATTTACTAATTTTGCATTTCTCATTCAAAAGGAACTATTTTAGCATCTACATAAGGTGCAATTTAACTATTCAAAGTTATTGTCCTTTCATTGGAATTTGATGATTATTTTTTATGATATTCTGAATTTTCATTGCTTAAAATGCAATTTTGAAAGCAAATAGATTGAAGGGCTTGCAAAAACTTAATTAACTCACATTACATAGGTTAAAAATTTTAAACTTTAATTAAGTCTAATTTACCTACTTCACTTAATAATTTTGAGTTGGAAGTCTTTCTGGAGTCATGTATGTGTGATCCCTAAATTTTAGGGTTCCAGGTTGAGTTTATTAGAGTTGTTTGAATAAGCCCTCAATGTCTGTTAGATATCTCATTCAAATTGCCTACCCCTTCCTCTCTTCCTTCCAAAACTTTCCTTCACTCAAAAAATAACAATATCATGGTGGGTCTTGTTTTCCTCTTGCATTTCTTTCTTACACGTCAAACATTTAACTTTACGACATGGAAATTGCACAAATGATAAGGGCAGTAGTCTAGATATCTATTCAATTCTTGTAGCACACTTGTAGCACCTATTTTTCAACAACAAAGTCGTATCACCATGGAACCAACCATGACTACAAATTCACTTCCAATGTTGTTCGCTGGCTCTACCGAGATGAAAACAATCATCCAAGTCATAGCTATTGAAGAAATGTGCCCTACTAGAATGACAAACCCTTGCTACCATGTCTCCCTTCTGATGGTGTTCACAGTCATGAGATATTGCTTCTTTCTTCACATGATGCACTTTCAAAATATGGAGACTTGCAAATAGACTCTATCATGCTCTTACAAAAGTGCTCATGCACATATGCACATCATACTATGTATATTGTGAAACGGGAATCTTGCCTAATCCTCCCTAACTTGCCTTATGTTTTATATACTCTTTATAATCTATTTTATTTTTATCATAGTCTTCATTCCCCTCTGCACTCACATATGCTCTTTCTTGCAGGTCACTTTCTGTCCTCGAACTTGAATACTCCACCATTTGGCACCTTTGATTGGCAATCCAACCCCTCTTATTCTCTCCACTGAACATCTGCACCATGCACCCTCATCCTCATCCATTGACTCTTCCATTTCATCAACCCCCCCATTGGAAGTGATTCTACCAACTTCATAAATTTTCTCTCTTCACCTGTATCAACTCTCGCTCTTGTGCCACTTAACCCAACTCGTAAATGTTGGTCCATCAAAGGTAGAATTCTTGCAAAAACACCCCTTTGCTCATACACCAATGCACATGGCTCTGGAAAATCCTTCAGGTTTGACCTTGTCGATTGAGAGAATGATGAAATCCATGTCTCTGCATTTAATGACTTGGTGGACTCATGCCATTCCCTCATCCAACTTGGCCAAATCTACAAAGTTTTGAATGGCTCCATTAAGGTCCCAAACCCTGCATACAACCATCTTAATCGCCCTTTTGAAATCCTCTTCTTCTCCACATCAAATGTAGCTCACCTTTTAGATGGCGATCAAACAATACCTTCCCATTCCTTCCATTTTTTGGCAATAAGATCACTCAAACTTGCGCCTCTCGACTCATTTTTTGATGTTATAGGTGTCTTTACCTCGACCTATCTAGCCTCAATTGTTTGCAAGCATGAAGGTTCTAAGACTCCTAGACAAACTATTTTCCTTCACGACACATCCAATAGTAGCATCAATGTCACCTTGTGGGGAGACCACTACCACACTGAAGGCCATGTGCTCTCCGAACTTCACATGGAATGTACCATCCTATCTTTGCAATAATAGGAGGTTGACCTGTTGAGTTCAATGGGTGGACCATCAGAAATATCCCAATGAATTGCCTTCTTATAGATCTAGATATCCTTGAAACAAACCAACTCAAGAAATGGTTTCAAAAAGAAGGCGTCAACTCTTCCTCGCTATCACTCAGTTGGAAATACATGGGCACATCCAGTAGGTCGATGCAAATAATAATGATTTCTTCCATTCTTGAAATGCGTTACAGTGAAATGTCTTCATCAGTTTCCCTCTATGTTGTTATTACAACAATTCACTTGGACGAATTCTACTTCCTCGCATGCCCCCTTACCGTTGATGGCCTTTAATGCATGAAGAAAGTTGTTCAATAAACTGGCAATACATGGTATTGCTCAAAAAGTGAAGTCTCCTCCCTCCTCCCTCATATGTGACTATCGCTATCTCTTACAGCTTGAATTGCATGACCACACTGGCCAACTCAAAAATGTGGTTTCTTTCGATGATGTTGTCCATGGCCTTTTGGGGATATGTGGAAAGTACTTTTGCCTCATTTCAAGCGAGCCAGACATTGTCCAGACCATATCCAATGGGGTCACATCACGTTGATTCCTCCTCACACTTGTTATAAAAAAGACACTTTCAATGATGTTGAATGCCTCTACCCAACCCTCATGCACTATGAGGAACTACCTTATGCCTTTGTCTTTGCTCTCCTCCTGCAAGACGTTCAACCCACTCCTCCCCCTCGGAAAAATATTTCTTGCCACCTATAAACATACCTTCCTCCCCTCTCCCTCGTTATTCGCCATCTCTTTCTCTATACACCCTTTCCCTAACACTTTTCTTCCCATACTACCCTCCCTCCCCCCCATTCTCCATTGATGCCCATCCTTCACCTTGTAAACACTTTCCCTATTAGGAACCTCCCTTTCCCAATTTCCAACTCCTTTGCCACCGTTCACTCTCAATAATCCCCAGTTGCCCTTTTGCACCTTGTTGAACCCTCTTGTCTGCAAGTCGATCTTTACTTTTTCAAAAACTCATCTTCAACAATGCTTCAGCCTTTTATACTTCTTTATCATTACTATATACACCCTCTCTCAAGTGTATTGGTTCTCATGAAAAAATTGGAAGGAACTTTTTTTTTCTCACATGCATACATGCCAATTTTCTCATTTCGAATGTCTCTTCTATATACATGGCCATTCGATCATCTGTTGTTCACTATCCTTGTTCATCATGTAATCTTTGTTGAAGCACACACACATTATTCAAATGCACATATGAATATGATATGCTATATATGAAAAATGCTACACACCTAATGCTTCTAATTATGGTCACATGCACAAATGGGCTTCCTTTAGTCTAGGCCAAATATGCATCATGTGGTTTTCATTTACAATTACTAATAATCGTTTGAACATCCCATGATGGACGACTTTACTTCAAACAGGTCTAACAATCAAACAAAACAACTATCATTCACACCCGTCTTCATACTACACCTTCAATTCATATTCAGCACATTGCATAATGCATACACTTTCCCTGAAAGCAACACTCGCACCATATATCTACTACTATACTTTTTACTGCAAAAAAAAACATAGAAAGAAAAAAAACCACAAACTTTAAATAGATAGGGAAAAAAACAAGCATGTCATGCATGCTTTACTTGTCTTTTCTCCTACTTCCCTTACACCTCTAATGTTGAGACAATGTTTTTTGTTTTAAACAGCTATGAAACCCACCCCAACAAATAGTGCAGAAAAGGAACAATGATGACACCACTATGCACTTAACAAGGATAGAATAAATGCATGTCATCGTCTCCTCTACAAAAATCATTGATCCAACCTTCCCTCTCAAACTAACCCAAACCGAATTCCTCTTCCCTCGCAGGTTCTTCTCCATCTCCACTCGCTCCCCAATCAATTTAAACCAATTCCATTTTGTCACCTCCTACTTTCCATGTGTAGTCATCCCCCCATGAGGCTTCCTCTTCAATTCCAACTAATACCCTTTTGTCACCTCCCACTTTCCATGTGCATTCATTCCCCCATGTGGCTTCCTCTTCAACTACGCAACAATGGCCCAACAACCATCTCCATCATGCACATCATCACTTTTGTGAAATAATTGATGCACTTAGCCCTATACAAGTCTGCTCCACTTGTCGTGAAGATTACCCATCGATGAAAAAAAAACAAAATGGCATCATTATTTGTCCCCGATGTGCCTCTGAGTGAACGATCCATCACTTCTCATCCTAAAACAACATGGACCTAGGAAACCAACCCCATGTCCTTGCTTGCCTAACTCAATTTCAAGAGATTCTCATTGCCTGTGTCAACCACATTCTTCAAGTAACACATCCACGTGGAGGCCAATTCAAATATTCTAGGAATACTATTAGCTTCCCTTAAGATATAACGAACATTGTCATCTCCCTTCCTCGCATGCTCTCAGAAATAGAAATCCTTGTTGTAAATAAAACCAACAATGACCACATATCCTATGAATTATTTTTCAATAGATCGTGTGTTCTCGTGTATTCGTAGTTCAAGTTAGCAAAAGACCCATACTATAAAGATGTCCAACTTAACCCACTTTCACTTTCCTATTTGTCTGACTCCCCTTCAGACATGTCTTCTATGTTACACCATCTCTCCCCTAGCTCCGTTGGCCCCAAAGAAGCCCTCTCTGAAAACCTTGACCATGAACTTCTCCACCCAAACCCGTCTCACCTTCATCCATCCTACTTTGCTGCAACTCTACAAAATTCTCACACAAAAATTGATGAGATACTTTCCTACATAGAATCCTCCAATTCCACACGCACCCATTCACTTCAATGGCCTATTATTGACCTTTCTCTAGTCAATGAATACAACACAAAGGGCCTCTTATCCATTGCCTTCCCCACCCTCTTCTGCACCCTCTTCCCCACCACAACTTTCATGATTAACCAACCAAGAATTGCAAAAGTTGATATGAAAGAAAATGTTTTGCATCTAATGCACTTCCATGACAATCGCTTTGGCCAACATCCTAGGTTTTTCTATTAACTATACAACCTTATCATGCGACATCGAAGCCAGGGAACTACTTCTTTCTTCATTAAAAGGGACATTGCAAATAACTTACCAGCAACTGTATTAGACCTTTTCCTCCACCTATAGCACTTCCGCCTTCAACCATTCCGGACAAGATTATGTGCTTCAGGTCATCCCTTTGCAAGAGTTGTTCCTTTTGGACCACGACTAGAGGGGAGCTAAGATACATGATGGTTCAATACAATAAACCTACCTTCTTCTTCACACTAAGTGCAACTAATACGAATTGGAATGACTTGCATATGGCTATGCCTTCCAATCCTCCATCTAATGCATAAGAGCAGTCTCTATGGAGAATCCAAAACATTATTGAAAATCCACATCATCCACCTCAATACATCCATTGTAGATTCACAATATTCTTAGAAGAGGTTCTACTAAAAGGGTTCCTTGTAAAGGACTTTTGGTGCAGGTATGGATCTACTATTTCTTTCCCTTTAATTTTTTTTTTGTTTTCTTTTCCTTTCCATTAATCCCTGTTACGTTTTTACCGTCTTTGTTACTAAGGTATGAATGACAACATAGAGGCTCTACACAAGTACACGAGTTTCTATGGTTCAAAGATGCACCTGATATGGATGCCCTCGATTGGGCTAATGTTGCAGATGTTTGTGCGGTTAAAACATTTTTTTATATCTACATCACCGCTTGTAACCCTCAACCTCTCTAGAATAGGATTCCTACCGTGCATCGCTCATTTATATGCAATCCCTGCCTCCTTGCGGCAGATGAAACCTTTGCATCAAATGCACTCTAAGACTATGAGGAACTTCTGAACTACATCCAAAGGCACACAACTTCTCATTCCTCTACATGTCTTCATAAAAAAAATAAAACTCTTGCTTCCCTCTATGGAGCCCCTTGGAAATTATGTGCAACGTCTTCTCTCCAAATCAATTCTTCTGGGTGGAAAACATATGCTTCTGCTAGAAACGATGACAAGCTAATTGTGCACAAGTCTCACATGCTTGCAATTTGGAGGGCCAACATTGACTTCCAACTGGTTTTTCCATTTTGTATTGAACTACATTGCAAAGTATGTGGTGAAAGTAGAGGCAAAATCCAAAAGTTACCACCACATGCTTGCACAACTTTCACAAAGTTCCCCCCTGATGCGCTTATCGTGTGTGTCATCCGCAAAATCATGACCAAACGTTTTGCTGATAGGGACATTGGTGCAAAAGAAACATGTCATATGCTCCAAAAACTCCTACTTACCCAATGCAATTGTTCTTTTCTCTCCCTCAATGTTAAACAAAAAAAATTCGTCATGTTTCAAAAAAATTGGATGCCCATCTTCCATCAACCCCATTCATCACCTCATACATGCAAAGACCTCTTTCATTAGAGTCATTTCCACTTATTGAAGTCGCACGAGACTGGTCATTCTCCTCCCATTGGATAACATCGCCCCAGAAGTGCATTTTCCCTCCCAAAGTTATGCGCATCGTTCCTCAGTATGCTACTATGCTAGATAAAGATTCAACGTCCTATGTATACTTTTGCTAGAGTGAACTACTCTTGTACTGCCCTTTTCATAGATTTCCTTTCAACATTGGGGAAACCAATGAGGCAATTGTTTCTCATTAGGAACAAATTTCCAACACGTATCAAGCATGGCATGTTCATCGAGTTCCTTTAGAACCACCCATGTCCAACTCTGATGACCCCTCCCTTGATGCAATGCACCCCACCCAACATAGACATGGAAGAATGGCAATTCCTCTCTCAAATCCACCTAGGTAACAACATCCTCCTTAATGAGCTTGACATGCTTGGCCATCATGACTTTGATGCAAACCATAATTGGGACCACTCTCTTATCCCTTCACACTTGCAAGAAATAACCATATCCTTCATATAATTCAACCGCTCTTCCATAACACTCCACCAATTTCCCTCTCCAAATCCACATTCCCTTTCCTTCGTGTCCCTAAGCCAACTCATTGCATTAAATATCGTTTTTTCCCACCTCTCCAATAGTGGTTCCACCACACTATTAAGGATGCTCATCCAAGGCACTGTTGGCACTGACAAACCTTTCCTAGTTGATTGCCTCAAAAATGCCTTCCTATCCAACACTCTAAATGGGAGAAACCCATTCCTCCTACATGCTCTGACTGGTGTTGTTGCATTCAAATCAATGTTCTAACCATACACTCTAGCCTCCGCATCCATGTCTCCTCTATGTGCCCTCTAGAAGGTCAATCCATCCTAAACCATCAAGAACAACTCCTTCATGTCAAATACATTCTTATTGATGAAAATAGTTTCCTTGGTCCTAAAATGCTTTCTCAAATTAATGAATGTTTATGAGAGGCCTTCTCATCCAATAGAAACACTGCATTTGGTGGCCGATCTATAATCCTTGTTGGGGACCTCACCCAATTGACACCTGTTAAAGATACAACAATGTATGTAAGCATGTCCCATGGCAATGCTCTTTGGCAGAGCTTCAATACCGTTGTTACGCTTTCCATAATTTACCACCAACAAGGTGCAGATCCTCCATAAGTTTTATTCCATCAACTCCTTTCCAACCTTCGCAATGAAGCCCCAACATTAGATGATTGGAACCTTCTAATGACGCACTCAAAATCCAACCTTCTAGAAGACAAGTTGGAAACATTTTCCAATTCTATGCAACTCTATGCAACTAATGAAGTTGTTGCGCCCCACAATAAAAACATGCTCAAAAAATTGAACCTGCCTATCACACTTTGTGCTGCTGAGCAAAGAAAAAAAAATGCCCTCCTCCAACCATGAATATGAACAACTTGATGCACAAGTGCTTCTTTGCATTGGTCAACATGTCATTCTAACAAGCAACTTGTGGGTTGAAGCAGGCCTTATGAATGGTTCTGTTGTAGATCTAACCCAGAAATATTATAGATCTGATATGAAAATATGAGACAATAGAAATAAACTCAAGAAATAAGATAGAAATTATTCTTTATTATCAAACCCTTAAAGTAGGGCAACACCATACATTCACTCCTTAAGGAAGGAGAATACTCCACAAGCCATATGCCTATTCATACAAGAATATTTCTCTTCATATCTCTCCATGTGGAGTCTCTAGCCTCTATAT
>APFE030476398.1:0-11353 GCA_000404065.3 Pinus taeda | reverse complement strand
ATATATATATATATTTTATTTTTTTCTTTAGATGAGCCAATCAAAGAATGTACATGAACACAAACTACCATTAATAAAAAGATTAGGTTTTTTTTTTTTGTTCGAGGGGAGTTCAACCCCTCCAAAAGGCTCTTAGGAAGGTTGAATGGTAACCCTCCTTAGAGTTGTGTTCCTTGTGCTCATGGTTTTCATGATCTTCGGTTTATGGTAACTCCAATATGCACAAACACAAATATATCCTTTTATTATCATAATAATTTATAAGCATGTTTTAAACATCTTCCCAACATACACACAAATGGAAAAATCACTCTTATTCACTTAAATCATTTAACATTTTTCAATGTTTTAAACATCTTTCCCACATACACACAATAGCAAAGCCACTCTTATTCACGTAAATTGCTTAACATTTTTTCAAATTTTCAAACAACTTCCCCACATACACACAAACGACAAAACCACTATTATTCACCTATATTATATAAGTAAGATTTCAAAGACTGATTGGTGTTTGGATAAGAATAACTACATGTGAATCTCAAAGGCCTTGAATGGCATGGAAATGACAAACAATGCTTGAATTAATGTTGTTAAGAATTTTTCCATGTGTTACAAATTGATGATCTATGGGAAACCTACTATGATTCCTTGGAAATTGTAGAAATCGCCTCCTTGCTGGAAGCTCATGTATAGATCCTAAAAATCCATGGTGATTGGGTATAATACCCTTAACCATTCAACACCCAAGATATTCTTAGAAACATGGTAGCACCCATATCCATAGAAAACATGTGGGTTTTTAATGAATAATCACCCATTTGAAGCTACAAATTTTCAGACTGATCCACAAATTTAGTGGAACCTCCATTATCAATCATGATCCAATTTTTTTCTAGATCATGGATATAACAATGTGTTTTTCGGGATACCCATTGGTGAATAAAATTATATATGCTACGACTATCAATTATGATAAAAACTTTAATGTTTGATGTAGCCTATCGATTTGAGAGTTTGGGAAGATGAAATACTAGTCAAGGAATTCAAAGAGAGTTAGGGTTCTATATTTGACTAACCAAAAGGATTAATGTCATCAAATGACAAAGGTAGAGGTTGTTGAGTTATACATTTAACAACGTCATCCAAAATTTCCTCTGAAATGGCCATAAATAGTTTTTCTCCTTACATTTATACTTAGAAAAATATTTCTCATCATAATTGTAGCAAAGAACATTAAGTTGGTTCATTGAAATTAAAAAATAGGTTGATTTAAGGAGGATAAGGAGGAGAGACATTGGTAGTTTTATATGGGGAATAAAGGATTTTTTTTGTTTGGACATTCATGACCCTTTGGACTTCCTAGGTTCTTTGAGAGTCTTCTAGCCAAATAATAGGGAAATGCATGAATATTGAGGCACATATTTGTTCCTTCAAGCCATTGGTAAATAAATCCCTAAAGAAGGTATATGATGTGTCTTAAATTTGGAAAGAAAGTTTCTAAAAATAGAGATAAATTATTCAACTATAATAATATTATTTAAGATTGGTTAAGTGGCGCAAATAATGGGTGTCTAGTTCAAAACAGTCATAGATATTCACTAGAAATTGTGTCCAAACAATATAACCATATTTGGATTTCTTATGCCATTTCAATCATTGGAAATTTTTAGGACCTAATTATAATAAACCCACACAAAGTAATTAATCCATTGGTGTTTCCATGTAGGGAAAAATAATGTTCCATATAGGTGACCCATCATGTAGGGTTGTAGCCATTCAATTTATTTAGGTATAATTTAGGCAATCAATTCCATGTGTGAGTCATAGGATCATGAAAAATTTGTTGAGACTCAAACCCCATCATATTGGATGATTAAATTCCCCATAGTTGGAATAATTTTTACTTCAGTTCGTTATATATTCCCATGAGTTGGATTACTTATTTTATTATTAAGTCTATTTTTTTGAGCTTGACATTGATGGAAGAAAAATTGTACTTAGAAAAGGAGTAGGTATGGCCTAATATGTGTTACAACTCATCACACAAAGATTCTAAGGTTGAGACTTCATTTGTTAGATCATGGTTTTCAGTCACCATAAGGATTGGGGTGCATAAGAAAAAGTTTACTACAAAGTGGTACTGGTGTGATTAATGTTGCTTTTTAGGGTTATTCATATAGTATTCGAGTAGTGTGGTGAGCAAGTCCACGAAAATGGCTTACTAGAGAGTAGTACCATGATGATAAGGAAACATAAGAAATTCATTTAGATAGTTCCAAAATAAGTGTGTGAGAGGACACGGTTCTTTTTTCTTTTTGTTTTTTTGTTTGCTCTTTTCTTTAACACAAATGGAGTTATACTTGCACATGAATAATACTATCATGTAAGAATGTTCGAAAGCTAAATACTATGTATTATGAAGGAATTTTGTTCATAATGCACAGATTTTCAAGATAGCCCTTTTGTCTGAGTTTCCAAAACTGGTAGTAAGGAGTAGGGCATTGAGTGTGTTAAGGAAAAGGGAGTGCTAGGTTTTATACCTCTATGATATATGCACATTCCAACAATAATATTTAAACCAAATCCTTAATAATCTAATGAAGGAAGTTCGATTTCACCCTTAATCATACCATCCAATTACCCAAGTAGTAGAGAGTAATATTCATAGGTGCTATTATTGGTGTCACTAAGTAGCCAAATGGTCAATCAAGTTATTTAACACTAGTTTTAGGAAGCCTAGAGGACTTCCAAATGTAGATGTTCTCTGATGCAATACTACTTCAAAGGGTGCTAAGAAATATTGCAAATATTTTCAAGAATGTGAAACCTCTTGTATCTCGTACATGTATGCTTGCCCTACCATAATTTTACCTATTGAACAACATATCATTGTGATATTTATAGACATTAAAAACAATTAAAAATGAAAACAAACAAACTAATTAATTTTAATTATACTAATAAATTAATTGTAATTCTTAGGTCTAAAATGGAATATTGTGTAACGCAAAAGTTAGAGAAATCTAGACCCTTTTCATGAATAGATCAATATATATTACATAGAAATTGTGGATTATACCTTTCCATAGATTTATTTCCAATTAAAAAAAAATATGAATAATATTTTAAAAAATATTTTTAAATTTCCTTTCTTTCCGACATAAATAACAATCATGCTCTCGTTAAATTTAAATTTTATTATTTTTAATAGGAGTATTATTTCTACTTAATTTCTATTGATTAAATTCATACTTTTATAATTATATTTATATTTTGAGCCGTTGTAGCACAAATAAGATTTTTAATTATGTCAAATTTATTTGAAAATTTCAAAGAAAAACTTGAAGGAAATCAACAAAGTTAGTTTCTGATTCTAACTAGCATGTTCTATTGAGATTAACATGCACTAAGACCAATGTGGTCTATCAGACTTCAGGAAAAGAAAAAGAATGTAATTGTGATTCTTCAAAATCTTGTTTTTGTGATGAAAATAAAGAGAAACATGCACTAGAAGATCGCTATAGTTGGGCTGACTTAATAATTCAAGAAGATTGAAGGTGTGGCAGATGATAGTGAGTTGAGAGTCGATGTGAGTAAGAGTCAGACAATCTAAAAGGAAGTGATTTTCATCTTACACCTTCTCAGTATCCCAAATCTGACATATTCTATCATCCCAGGGAGTCTTAGAAGTAGACCACTGCCTTGTTTCACTTCGAAGCTCATGAGAATTAGTTCTTATCTTGGTGAAGTTCACTTTTTTGTTAGTAATGGTCAACACCAAGAGATAATTCTGGTTACCAAGGGTGTGGTTGATTACCTCCTTATAGTATCTTTGCTTCATTTTATCCTCCAACTCATTATCATCCCATAGCTTGTCCTTAAAATTCGGGGTAATAATATCTTTGAAACTATCTTTGCTTTCCACGATAATCTCCTCCTTAATCCCCCAATGATTGAGCCAAGACTAAGCATCCTTATGCCACCCACACTTGAGAAGGTTGAGGTTTTGACTATAAATTATAAATTATTAAATCAATTTACATTTAATTATATATATGTGTATAATATTTACAAAATATTATTTTACGTTACAACCTCTCTACCACACTACACTAAAAAGTGTCTTTCTACACAAATATACATTTATTTTAATTTTATTTTTAAAATAATATCTATATTTATTTCATTTTTATAATTAATTTTGTATTATCTTAATTTTATAAAACCCATATAATAATATTAAGCTTATTTATTTTATTTTTTATGAATTTTTTTTATGTTTAATAATTAAATGGGATGGTAATATATAACATGATTGTTATTTTTTTTAAATATTTTATATTAAAATGATAATACCTTATTTAATTATGTTAGTTTATTTTTATAATTAATATAATTGTCATTAATATATTATAGCTATATCACTATTTCTTTTTAATTTAAATTTATTTAATCATTTTAGTTTTAAATATTGTTGAAATTATGTTAGTTTATTTTTAAAATTACTATAATTAGTTGTTTTTAGTGAGATTTTTTGGAAGCTTTTTTGGTGAGTTTTTCTTGTCTAATTTCTCTAAAATCCGGTAGGAATTTAATGAAATCACAAATTTGATGGGTAACTCAGGCACAATCCAAGTGCACTAGGGGTTTCCCCGCTATTGAATCTATATATACAGTAAAAAAAAAACTAGTTTAAATAACACAACTCAAGATTTCACCTCAAGTTAGCCCAAGGGGCTTTGGATTGATGGTGAATGGGTGTACTATTAAGGCACTCCTTGCTATAGGTCACCGGTTCAAATCCCCACTGGGTGCTTAGCTAGTATTAATTACAAAACAAAAAATGATTTCACCTCAAGTTTTTCCTTCAGATTAGGAATGTCCAAAAATTACTCTAAATATATAACTATTTTATTTTAAATTTACAATAATATTTAATAATCATATATATATGTCAAGCAATGATGAATATTTCAATTTATTTTATTCTTATTTTACCATATTTTCAAAATGATAAAAGTACTATTTAAATATTATTAAAAACACTATTTTAATGTTTGTAAGTGAATGTTATGTTTTAAATAAATTAAAATGAACTATATAAAAAGTTCTTTTTGGTTTGGAGATGTAAAATCTCAATTAACAGGGCCAACCACATAAACATGAGGCACACAACAAACAAAGAGTGCACACAAACATACATATATCCACAAACAATACATATATTGACTCACATTGTGACATGTTCACACACATCACACTTATTATGAATTTTACAATTAACATTTTTCCACATATTATTAAATTGTAGTATTATGGAAAAGAAAATTATAAATTATTAAAATTAATGAAAATGTTAATAATTTATTGTATTGTATTGATTTTAATATTAAATAATTAATTGATATGTGTTATTACAGATTGATGCTATTATATAAATATCATGTTATTGTTTTTTTACTTTATAAGGGATTTGAATCTTGAGTCTCATGGTTTGCATAATAAAATAATATTTAAATAATATTAGAAAACCCATTTCAATATTTTGAAGTTAATGTTATGTTTTAAATAATTTAAAAATTACTATATAGAAAGTTCTCCATTTGGAGATGTAAAAGCTCTACTACCAAGGCTAATCACATGAAGGTGAGAGTTTATATGACCCCAAGAATAGTCCATCATTCTCATAGGACTAACCACTGACCCGCACCCACACAATCCATTGACGATGAGGCACAATCACTGACATGCATACATGCGCACAACAAACAAATGGTGCAACAAAACATACACATACCCACAAACATTACACTTATTGACTCACAAGGTGACATGTTCACACACATCACACATACTATAAATTTTAGAATTAACATTATTTTATGTGATGGTATGGAATTAACATTATTTTATGCATGCTATTGAGATTGAGTATAGATATTATGGTGCTGACAATTACATTTATTTTGTAATTTAATTAATATGTTATGAAAATTAATAAAAAAAGATCTTACTTATTTTTAAAACAATGATTATTATTAGCAATATTTTAGAATTAATATTTTCCATATATTATTAAATTATGGAAAAAAGATATATATATATTATATTTATTATTTTATATTATTATATATTTTTATATATTATTTCGTTTATATTATGTTTACATCTCTATCTTTTAGGTTAAAAGTATTTTCTATGCAAATTTCTTTACATTAATTTTAATTTTAATTAATATTTAATATTTAATTTTCTATTTTTATTAATTTTATTATTTTTAAATTAATATATTTTTTTAATTTTTTTATAATTAATGATAATATCATTATGGAAACTATGTTAGTTTATTTTTATAGTCAATATAATTATCAATTAATATATAAATTATTAAACTTTATTAAACTTAAATATTGTTGAAATTATGTTAATCTATATTTAACATTAGTATAACGGTCTATTAATTAATTAAATACTTATTAATATTGATTTTTTATATACTTGTTAATTAAATTTGAATAAGAATGATGTAAATACAATAGTTATGAATATGAATTTTAATTTTATTTTTTAGGGAAAAATTAAGTTAATTAAGTTTTACATATTTATTAATTGTATTTTATGATTGCAAATATGAATCACTATTACTTAAATCTTTTTTTTTTAGTTGGTAAGTGGTTTGAGTAGCAGCAGACTTGTGCCACACCAGTGCTTGGCCCAAGGATTAAGTAGTGACCTTCGTACCATTACTTAAATTTCTTTTAATGTGATATGCATTTATGGTTTTTTTTAGCAAGAAATATTAATAGTTTTATATCAATGTTTTCAAAATGTTTTTAATTGAGCCAACATTATGTTTAATTATTATCTTTATTTTTTGATCTAATTTTTCCTTTTAAAAAACACTACACCAATTTCTCATATTGAACTAATATTTAAATGTTTAGGCTCAATCCCTCCTATCTCCTTTATACTAAATTATAAAGGACTAATATTTAAATGTTTAACCTTAATCTCTCTTATCTCCTTCATACTAAATTATAAATTATCCTCAAAAATTTTGTTATATCATTTTATAAAGTACAAATTAAATTAAATTAAATTAACCAGAGCACTTACTCAATGGTTTATGGTCCAAATGCTCCATAGTCACAGGCTGGCAAATAGTTGCAAATGCTTCATTGGGAACATTTGTGTGTCTATTTTAGTTGTTGATATAAATGTTTTGTGTTGTGTTAGGATTAGTGTTGATCTCATGATTTTTGGTTACCACTTGTGATTTCCCCTCTTTATATCTGGGAGATGCTTTGAATTTTCTCTTTTTATAATTGGTTGGTTTTATATTTTACTTAATTGGTGTAATTAAGTGGAATTAATTTTTAGAAAGTTGTGATATTATTTATAGATTTATCAATTTAGTTTTACAAGTCAATTTTCTTTGATAAATATTAGAGTTTTAAGGTAATGCATTGAGTAAATATGATAGTTGCCAATGATTCAAAATTATTTTGTAAATGAGCCAAAATTCAAAATTATTTTGGAGTTGAAGGTAGAATTATATGATTAAAATACTTTTTAATAATATAAATAACCATAAATTTCAAATATAAAATGCAATTAACATATTAATTTACTCACAATTTTTTATTAAATAGAAACAATTATCTAAAAAATAGAAGTGAAGTCTAATTTACATTCTACAATTTATTTCTACAAACAAATTTATTCTTTTCTCTGATAATCATATGAGTGTTGAATGCAAAAGTTACCCATAAATTTTATATAATATGTTAAATAATATGTTAAGTTTTTGATGTGGTGTCGCAAGTTTTTGATATAATATAGTCTTAGCATTTTAGTAAATAATATAATTTATTAACTTGTTTTAACCCAAAATATTTAAAATATATTAAAATTAAATACAAAATCTATATGGATAAAATAAATACAATTGTCATTGAGCTGCTACTTATATATTTAATTTATAATTCGTCACTGAACTGATCGGTGAGGTAAATATATGTTTCGTTAAAAATATATCGGTCAAGGAAGCAATAGGCTTGAAACTAGAATTTATTCATACAATTAAACACATGATTTTATTGTTTGATCCAAAAGCTACACAAATCAAACATAATATGTTATGTTTCCAGCAAAATATCCCAATTTTCTGATCTACTATGTTTTTAATAAACTCTGAAATCATATGCAAGTGAGAATAAATGCTCAATTACCAATTTCTCTAAACACTAAAAAATAATTTAAATTACTACTTGTATATTTAATCTATATTTCAATACCAAATTACTCTATGACGTGTAAATATATATTTGGTTAATAATACAACCGTCAAAGAAGCAATAAACTTGAAACCAACATCATATCCCAAAATAAACAGCATAACATGGTATGATACTAAAACTATTAGTTATATATTTAATCTATATTTCAATACCAAATTTATGTGTGAAGTGTAAATATATATTTGGTTGATAATACAATGGTGAAAGAAGCAATAAAATTGAAACCAACTTCATATTCCAAAAGAAACATCCCCAAGATAAACAACCTTGTTAGATACTAAAACTACATGTAAACGCCACATGATATATTATGCTTCCAACATGGAAAAGACTCTGAAATTTTAGTTTCAACTATTTTGGTATTATTAAATAAGTAAATTTCTGCCCATGAAGTTAATAAGGTAGATTTTTAATTAGTTGAATTTATTTTAGTATCAACCTTTAAAAATGGTATTATTGAATACTTAAATTTCTGTCCATCAAATTAATAAGGTAGAATTTTAATTAGCCTTATTGTGCTTGTCTGTCCTATTCTTTTTGGAAATTAGAACTACCTATTAATTAAAAAAGATTAGGTCCTATGATAATATTAAGGAGCCTACTTCAAAAAATGAGATAGGATGGGCAAAAAGAATAAATAAAGCATAAATATACGAGATTATTTCTTAGTGAAAATCAAGATGAGGCATATGCAAAACAGAGAGAAATGAGAATGTGCTAATGCAAAAAGCATTGCTAACCACTCATGATTAACTGATTTTTTTTTAAATGATTAGCTGCACTTCTTTAACCACTCAAATGATTAACTGATTAGCTGCAATTCTTCCAAAAGAAAGGCCTTAGAACTATTTTAAGCCAATCAATGAATGGAATGAATGGAATAAAAAATAGATGAAAAATCAATGGGGTAAAAAAATATGAAACCATTGTTGGATCGGTTGTGGGGAACAATCGGTTGTGGGTTTTGTTGCTATTAATGGTTTCTGGCTGCACAAAATTTACACGTATTTGTTGCCATAAGTAGTTTCGGGAAAATATGGTTCATATCTATTGAAATTCTACACAACCGGGCTGGCCAGCCCATTGTTTGACTACGAAATGTAAGAAACAGAGTGAAGCTGCAGACAAAAGAACACAACCAGCCTGAATTGAGGAATTAATTTAATCATTACAAATTCATTTTAACCCTTCAATTCCTGCTCAGGGTTAACCATTTCTTATTTTCGCTATCATATAACTTTAATAGTAAAAGCATTTGACCATAGACTGTGGGTGTTTTAAAAGATATTTCACAAAATATTGCCTTGACATAAACATTAGGAAAGAGTGAAACTGCAAAACTACCCGGAATTGCAGTCATCAGAGAATATTAAGTCTCGTAAACATTAAATTCCTCAACGTAAATGGATGCTTCACGAAACCCTCAGTCTGATATCTTTGGAAGTACTTGAAGTGGAGAAATCGAATTTTCTAGGAAAATATTCTGAGATTTTGGGGGAGTATTTCTGTACTTTATACCACCAAACATTAATTCTCATATATAGATATGTTTTCCAAATATACAAAATTAAGTGGACAACCCCTCCCCTCTAATTGAGGTATTAATTTCGTCATGTCTCATTCATTTTTCTCGTGAGGGTTCATCATATCTCATTCTCCTTAACCTATAAATTCAATATTAAAGGCAACAATTCTTTATACGGAATTGAATCCCTAGACAAAGATCATTGTAAAAAGTATTGTTTAGAATAATTTTATCAACACATTAACATAAATCTACTGCAAATGCCTAAAAAAAATGAGTACTCTGTCAAACATTTTCACAAATACCATGCCAAATAATTTCGTAAGTATATGAAAACTTAAATTAATTTAATTTAATCTTCACAAAAACTACGGACTTAAGTTTTTCTTAGGAGCACAGGCGGTTGGAGCTTAGTTTATCGGGAGCCAACATCATAAGTAAAGGCACCGGTGGTTGCAAAAGCAGAGGAGAAAGCCACAGAAGGTAGAGACCAGAATTCCTTATCTGGAATTGAATCCTTGTACAAAAATATGCTACAAACGTCTTAACATACCCTGCAGAATGATTTCATCAAATATTTCAACATAAATATGCACGAAGGTCACGAAAAAGGATTTCTCTTCGAATATTTTACAGGTACCATGGCAAATAATTTTATAAGTCTATCAAAATTAAAATTAATTTAATCGAATCTTTAAAAAAAATCCACAACATCAAAAGACACTTTGTCAAGCAATTTCATCAGTACTAATGTCAAATAATTTAAGAAACATACTGAAATTAAAACTAATTTAACCACACATTCACAAAACCTGAGAAAACAACAACCCACAGTCTAATCATATATCTCATTTTCGCTATCATATTTAACTTCAAAGTAAAATCATTTGACCATGTCATTTTCGTTATCATATAAACTTCAATAATAATGAAAAGAGTCATGGAAAGTGAAGCAGATATGGCTGCAATGGCAAGTACATAAGGCTGCATCACCTGTAGAATAAGCACAGGAAAATGCGAGAAAGCAGAGGCAACAATGCCTTATTTGGAATTGAATCCTCGTGCATAAATGCGAAAAGCGAGAAAGCAGAGGCAACAATGCCTTATTTGGAATTGAATCCGTGTGCATAAATACAATACAAAGGTTTTAAAAAATGTATTCTGTAATACATATCCACACAAATTTGTTACAATGGACATTAAAAATGATTACGCTTTCAAACCATGCCATGTGATACGATTTCTACAAGTATATTAAAATCTAAATTAAGTTGATCGATTGATACAAAAAATTTGAAAAACTTAAAAATAACACTCCAACAATTAAATTAACTTTGAAAATAAAAATAAAAACGAGTACTCAAATAATTTCATTAATATATTAAATTTTGAGTTAATTTAATTGAATACTCACACAACTTCGAAAAATTGAAAACCAATGCATTAACAAAATTTAATAACTCCCAATTTAATTTAATTGAATACTCACATAACTTCACAACTTCTTCGAAAAATTGAAAACCAA